>JAFMOD010000899.1:1022800-1084307 GCA_019802435.1 Corydoras maculifer | reverse complement strand
TATATATATATATATATATATATATATATATATATATATATATATATATATATGTGTGTGTGTGTGTGTGTGTGTGTGTGTGTAGGTCTGCGTGTGCTCCGCTGCTCGTGCGCCGGTGCCGGTGTTTCTCATTGCGGAGTTTTTGCCGCGCGGAACGCGATACCTAAAGGCACGCGCTTCGGTCCTTATCAGGGAAAAGCGGTAAACACGAGTGAGATCAAAGCACACCGCGACAACACACTCATGTGGGAGGTGAATAACCTATTATCATTAATTTTTTGATTGTCATTACCTTCATCCTCATTATTATTATAATTAGTAGTTGTAGTATTGTTGATATTATTATTGTTGTTATTATTGTTATTTATTTGTTGTTTATTAAATTTGGTTACTCGTTGGTCTAATGAAAGTCACGTGGTGTCAGATTTTTGAGAAGGGCAGGTTGAGTCATTTCGTTGATGGTGGAGGTGCGCGTGGAAGTTGGATGTCGTTGGTGCAGTGCGCGCGCTTTCCAGAGGAGCAGAACCTGGTGGCTGTGCAGCGAGCGGGTCACATCTACTACGAGACCTGCCGAGAAGTGCGCCCCCTGCAGGAGCTGCTGGTGTGGTATGGAGACACATACCTGCTGTATATGGGAATCCCGCTGTCCCTGCGCGGGCAGGAGGAGGAGCAGGAGGAGCGCGAGGACGGAGGTGAACAATAATAATGATAAAAATTATGTTATTAATAATAATATTAGTGGGCGGCAAGGTGGTTAGTGGTTAGCACGTTCCATGTTCTCCCCGTGTCTGCGTGGGTTTCCTACGGGTTCTCCGGTTTCCTCCCACAGTCCAAAAACATGGATTAAGGTCAATTGAATTTTCCAAATTGCCCCATATAGAGTGTGAGTGAGTGTGTGCCCAGCGATAGATTGGTGCCCTGTCCTGGGTGTATTTGCCCAGCGCCTGAAACGTTCTCCCCTGAATGGGCATGGGGAACCCCACCCCCCCCATGTCCCTAGTAAAATATAGAGCGGAAGATAATGGATGAGGATAATAATCGTTCGGTCGGCACAGTGGCTTACTGGTTGGTAAGCGCTGGTGCTTAGCTCTTCGCCTCTCAGAACTAGGGATAGTGGATCAAGGTCAATTGATCAAGGTCAATTGAATGGATCAAGGTCAATTGAATGCTCCAAATTGCCCCATATAGAGTGTGTGTCTGTGTAAGTGAGTGAACCCTCCACGAACCTACCAGAGGATTAAACGGAAGATAGTGGATGGATAATAATGGTAAGCAATAGATTGTAAATAATAAAATTGTGTGTGTGTGTGTAGACTCGGGAGAAGGTTATAAGTGTGACCGCTGCGGGAAGGTCTTCGCTTATCGATACTACAGAGATAAACATCTGAAGTACACGCGCTGTGTGGATCAGGGGGACCGAAAGTTTCCCTGTCATCTCTGTAATCGATCGTTCGAAAAGAGGGACCGGCTGCGGATACATATACTGCATGTGCACGAGAAACACCGACCACACAAGGTAAACATCATATTAATATATTTTCATCACACAAAGCTTTGATTACTTTTATAAAACAACCTGTTTATATATTGCATTATTTCTTAAATTGATCAGGATTTAGTTAAACATATTTTAAACATGAGGTGGCTTAGTGGTTAGCATGTTCTCCTCTCAGCGCTGGGGATTCCAGGTTTAAATCCCAATTTGGGTGGAGTTTTAGTGTTCTCCCTGTGTCTTTGTGGGTTTCCTCCGGGTTCTCCGGTTTCCTCCCACAGTCGAAAAACATGGATCAAGTCATTTAAATTCTCCAAATTGCCCCATATAGAGTGTGTTTGTGTGTGTGTCTGTTTGAGTGAGTGTGGCACCCTGACCTGGGTGTATCTGCCCAGCGCCCAAGACGTTCTCCCCTGGATGGGCATGGGGAACCCCCCCCCAGACCCTAATAGAGGATAAAGCGGAAGATAATGAATGGATGGATATTTAAAACATATTTAGTTAAACATATATTTTTGTAACTCTCTCTCTCTCTCTCCTTTTCTCTCTCAGTGCTCGGTTTGTGGGAAAAGTTTCTCTCAGTCGTCCAGCCTGAACAAGCACATGCGTGTACACTCTGGAGAGCGACCTTACAAATGTGTGTACTGCAACAAGGTGAGAGAGGATGAGAGAGACTCAGTGTATTCATTATTAAGTTGTGATTTATTTGCTTTTCAGTTTTATTTTACATACCATAATAATATGTTTGAATGGTGTACTACCTAAAAATAATCCACAACCATGTTAGATGTCTGATTCAAATGTCTCAGCTGCACCTGCTTAAATAATTTCAAGATGCAAGTGACATAGTCCTTAGTCTAGATATTATTTATTGTCATAGAACTTTATATACGTATAACCACATAGCTTTATGTATTTATATAGTGTGTCTGTATGGGTGTGTGCCCAGTGAAGATTGGTGAAGGGATTGGGTGTATTTGCCCAATGTTATGTACTTATATGTGTTATTATATGGGGTTGTTCTACATTTTTGTACATTAATAATACTTAGCCTGTTGGTTTATAGCTCCTTCTAATCCACATAATAGCTTTATGAATAGCTTTATAATACAGTTTCAGTTTAAAAGTTTAATTGGGCAGGATGCAGTTCAGCAAAACAGCTGATTTTTTTTTCAGATTTGCATAAATATATTACTAAGTATATCACAAACTTGCATGTGTTTGATTTTAAATTTAGCACTGTCTGCTGATTTAGCAGTCTGCTTAAAAGTCTAATTTGATTAGTTATTCTTATGTGCATTGAATTGTAAAGTTTGCAAAGTTGAAGCATGTTCAGAGCAATGAGTTTGCATGTAACACGTCTGTATAGGATTTCTTATACATCTCCCAGAATATGCTAGTATTTAATTTAAACAACATAAAATGTTCCTGTATATGCTGCCACTGAATTACAGTTATCATTATATTTTTAGTGTTATATTTAGTATGATAACACTTGTTCTTGTTTAATATTGCTAAGTTAAGTAGATTTGAAAACATTTTAGGATACTTTTTAGATGCCTTAACATATACACTTCAGAATAAATGAAAAATGAAATAGTTAAAGTGAAATGATGTATCTAACTTTTTCCTGTTGCTTGTTGTTGCAGGCATTCACTGCCTCCAGTATTCTCCGCACACACATTAGACAGCACTCAGGAGAGAGACCATTTAAATGCAAACACTGTGGAAAAGCTTTCGCCTCTCATGCTGCACATGACAGCCATGTGCGTCGGAGTCACGCCAAAGACAAGCCACACGCGTGTAATCTGTGTGACAGTGTGTTTCACAGCACAGAGGAACTACAGCAGCACCTAAAAATTCACAAGAGTAAGTACCTTTTCACTAAAATATCAGTCTCAATCTGTTAGATATGACTTTTGTTCAGTGTTTAAATCCTAAGATATGCGTTTACTTTAAAAACCTTTGAGAAAAAAAAACAGCACATTCATTATTTAACTCTTGTATCTATGTTTTACTTGATGGATTCAGTGTAATTAGGGGAAACATTTAGCTGAAGTGTTGTTGTAAAAACTCTTTTTATTTGTTTTTTTTTCTACCAAAAAAGAAATTCTGCAGAAAATATAGGGGTAATTTAGAGCATCCAATTTACACTAAATTCATGTTTTTGGACTTCCCACATGGAAGGAATCCCACACGGAAACGGGAAAAAAACATGGCAACTCCACCCAGATTGGAATGCGAACCTGGATCACTAGTGCTGTTTTGATTCAAAAAATGACTAAATATGTATTTCAAAAATTAATTATCATTACTTTTTTGTTGTTTTTATTTAACAGAGCACCCTCTGGTTCAGTCCCCCAATCTCCCCTCTTCTCCTGGAATAAAGATGGATCAATGTGATTTGTTAGCCACTGAAAACACTCAGCTGGACTCCACTTATCCACATTTCCCAGGATTGACATCCATCACGTCCAGCTACAGGCCCTGGAATTAACATAGCACTGTCATGGCTGTATCCCAAACAACTTCTACAGCTGTACTGAAGTGCAGAAGTGTACAGCAAGTGTCCAAATGAAACTGATATGTAACTTGAACAAACTTTCATCAGTTTTTTAAGGAAGTAAATGCTCTTGTACAACTCTGAGTGGGTAAAGCTGTGAATTCTTTGTTGCTAAGCAACACAGTGAACACAGACCAATCATAAAACAGCTAATCATTAGGTTATAATTTATAACAGCTAATTATTATCATTTAGGCTTTTTTAATATATAAAATCGCATTTATTGTATTCAAAACCAAAATCTTTGAAATATAATTTTCTTAGACCTGTTGTAAGTGACTTTAATACTTTATGTAAATTAATGTTAGTAACAGTTGGTGTTTGCTCAATATAGTAGCGTCTCAAATTACTGAGGATTATTTCTGAGTTTAGCATTGTTGTTAGTCTATTTAAAAAAAACTATATATTATTTCATATTTATAATTTTTGTGTTTCTTGTGTAATTTGTTACATTTTAATTTATTATCATATGTATCTTGGATTTAGGATTTTTTAAACGTATTTTAAATATAATGTTTTGACTGTTTTGATGTTTTTAATTTATTTTTTGTCAGGTTTACATTTATATGAAATAGCTGTAATATTTGCTGGTACTACAGTACTTACTGTATTTACTGTACTGCTATGAGCAAAATGTAATGTGTCACTATAAACAATAAAACGTGCAGCATGAATTAAGATTGATTGTGAATGGAATGAAAATATAATTTCATGTTTATTTAGTATTTTATTTGTATTGAATTTGGTATGTTCCTTATTCCGCTGGTTTAATCTGTGTACACTATATGTATGTGTCCACACATGTGGTGTATTAAAAATGACCTCTAATTATGAATGAATGTAACAGATTAAACTGAAGTCCAGGGTTTATTATTCTCATCTTGTGTAAAGTGTTTAAAGTTTTGGAGGTTTAAACAGATTTGTTGGTTTGTTTATAGGAGGGTAGGTTAAACAGGAGGGTAGGTTAAACTTCCAAGATTTTACGTGTGTGTGTGTGTGTGTGTGTGTGTGTGTGTGTGTGTGTGCGTGCGCACGTGCGTGCGTGCGTGCGTACACGCGTTTTCACTAAGTGATGGTGAGGGGTTGGGATAGGAGGGGCTCGAAACTCCCCCAACAGCAAATTAATGACAATGGACTGCTGCAATGAGGTGGGTATACTGAAGAGGAGAGAAAACAAAAGTGACCTTTCCAACATCTGCCACCAACCCTGTCTGTCTGTCTGTGTGTGTGTGAAAAAAGAAAGAAGCACTCTGACAAATTACACATCACTTCTTAAGTATGTGTGTACTAATGTCACCCTTTAACCTTTTAAGCATCCATAACAAGCAATAGCCAGCACACACACAATATATATTAGTTAACTAGTTTTAGCTTTGTTAGCATCATTAGACATTTCTGAAAATAAAATATTATCCCCTGTAATAGTCCCTTAAAGCAAAAGTCCCCTTTGCCTATTAGAATTTAGAGTACAGGAATGTTGCAACATCAATGACTCCTCACCACCAAGGGAAATGGTATAACTGCTCTACCCCTCCAATCCAATGCAGGTTAACAACATAACACATGCAGTGAACACCAGCTTAAACACATCAACCCATAGTAATATTTTTTTCTTATCAGTGACTAGTCCATGTCACTTGTTATGATGCTCTTAAATGTATCTCTTTGATTTCTATCAGTTTCAGGTACAGATCTGTGGTTAACGATGCTTTACCATTTAGCTTTCTTCAGGTTTGTCTTACATGATGCCGCAATTTAGATTTTCTGACATTCACATTTTGTTAATATTGTGCTGTATGTTTTTCACAAACCTTTGAAAATAGCAGATAAACAAGATTAGGTAGCAGATACTAACATTCTCTTGCATTTAGAGTGCTTTTGCATGTGAACCCTGGAAGTTCATTTTGACTCGTTGGCCTCATATACACATTCTTTGTTATTACTGATCCCCTGATGTGAAATACAGAATCACTATGTAGGACCTACTGAGTGACTGTAGAATGACCTCTAGAGCATCTGTGCATGTAAATAAATAAGCAGGTATAATGTCAAAGACATTCATTGAAAAGAAGTGTATAAGACCTGGCAAAGATTCAGGTGAAGGAGCATTTAGATAATGGTGTTGGACATGGTAACTAATGAGGTTTTATACAGTAGTAACTGTATAAACCTAAACCTAAACTAAAAAAATATAGATAACAAATATGAAGTATAAATTACGTCTATCAAAACCAAAAATTAGAGAAAAGTATTACGTTAAATATTTTTCAGGCTTCCTCACCTACTACAGGTGCATGCATTGCAAATGGATTCTTAAGTTTCATCAGTGCATGTAAAGTGGATATGCCATCACATTCAAATACAATGTTGCTTGTATTCCACACTTGAAGCTGTTCAATAAAGACGAAAGCAATTTTCAATCATCATACTTTACATCATACATATAAATGTTTATTGAGTACAGTGTATTGAGTCTTTTAATTATTTTCAAGTGTTTTCCCACTGATTTCTCATAAGCCAACTATGCTGTGTAGGATATGTTTTTATATCAGAGTTTCACATTTAGTACTTGGATCTTACTGACAGAGGATTATTTAAATAACCCTTAACCTTAATGTATGTTTTTTACTGCACATACTCCATTGTTTTTTTTAGCTGAAGGCTTTTAATTTTCGGAAATCCTATAATAATAGCAGTCATGTAATCTGACATAAGCAACAAAACTGCAACAGCACTGCTTTATTGATCTGACTGCCTATCTGTCAATCATTCATATTTGTATATGTATACATTGAAACACATGCAGTATTTTGTAGTGTGACTGTGCTTTTGTTTTTCTTGATTATAATATGCTTCTTAATAGCTTCGATTTACCCTCTCTGGTTAATAAACTCTGCCCATCAGCCCCAGAGATCTATAATTCATCTTGATCGCTTTACTAAATTGATATTGCTGATTCACCCTCTGAGACACGGATATGTATTATAACTATAATCAGTTTTGAATTATAAATTAAGAAATGTAAATAATCATTGCTGAGACATTTCCCTCTGTAATCCTCTTTATTAACCTTGGATCATTGATAAAAATGCCATACATTATGAGAAAACTGTAATGTTTGTAGATTTATAATGTAATTTGAACCTTTTGATTCACTAAGCAATAATACATACATATATACACACACAAACACACACACACATTTTATTGTAGTTTTAAAATCATTACAGAAAATGTAACAAATTTAACATAACATGCACTAAAATTTGAATAACTACAATATGCTCCATTTTAACTGCCCTCCCCCGGCACCACACCATACACACACACACTTACCTGTCAGTTCCTATTTCAGTAGCCACTACAATTAGCCATATTGATTCTCTAATAGCCTCAGCACACAACAGGACTGGTCTCAATCCTGCCTCTGACTCTTAGCTGAGTGCAGCAATAAACACAACTCTAAAGACATATACACAAAAAAACATGCATAAACACAAATGAATTAAAAAAAGGATTCAGTTATCACTTGTGTTTCTCATGGTTTTGGTTTTTAAGATGAAGACTCTCAGTTGTTTGAAAAAAGAGGATTAACTATGAGGTCTACAGACTTGTTCAAGTATAAGATTTCAAACCTCAATGTTGTCCAGTACTAAATATCTGATCATCACTAAAACAATTACGCAGATGTGAAGGTGAATAAAGTTAGTCTAGATAAGTCCTTTTCAAAGTCAACTTTCATGTTTTAACCTTTCATGATTGCATTCATGTGAGGTAAAATCACATGAATGCAAGAAAATATTTTTAACAAATGAATACAGCAATAAAAGTATGAGCTTCTCTTTCTATTTGTGTCCAAATTCCACTGTTTCATACATTTACAATAAAATGCTGTTAGGTTTAACATTTTATATTTTGTTAAAAAGCTTCGGAAGTTACTAAAATACTTTTCCTCTGCTTAATTCACTTAATTCATAAAATAGTAAGCATGAACAAGTGTTTTTTTTTTCAATCATTTCTTGCAGAACGGTGGAAATATGCTAAGCGCAACAGATTCCAGGGCAGCTTGTTGTCGTGCTGTGCTGTTTGTGTTGTGCTGATAGTGCTGATTTCCACTGGGACAGTACAGATAATCCTTAAGAAAATCCTGCAAAAATGCCTTGAATGCAGCTCACTGGATGAATAACAGATGAAACCTGGCAAAGCTGCTCTGTATTGGCTAAAAAAGACAGAGATAGACAAAGAGAACTGAGTCCAGATGACAGTAGCAGCAGGGCAGATGGACAGATGCTTGTCTGAAGCTTCAGTAAACCTTTACTGAGGGTTAGTCTCTGGAGAATACACACACACACACACACACACACACACACACACACACACACACACACACACACACACAAACACAAAAACACAATCATAGGTTCGTTCAGGTCTGAATGATTTTGAAAAGTCTCAGTGTAAAAAGGCCAAACTAATTACCTCAATTAATATAACAGATTAAGTATGCTTTACATAAATGAAGAGTGTGCTGGAATGTGTAATTTAATAATTTCACATAAAAATAAAATGAAATTTGTACTGTTAAATAGCATTCAACTTTTAAACATGTGCCATGTGTGTGTGTTGTGTAATTATATATTTCCATAAAAGTTAAGTTTTTATTTTTTGCTTTAACAAAATTGAATAAATAAAACATTCAGTATTAATATATTATTAATTTTGTAGCAGTCATCTTTTGTTTAACGTTAAAAAAAACAATTCTGGTTGGAAACCTAATAAATAAAGTGCTTTAAACAGAAAACCTGATCTGTAGTTTTGTCAGAGTGGAACAGCAGCTGGATAAAAGAGATTTTACAAAGTGGAGTTACAGGTTTGCCTCTGGCTTTGTTATTCATGATGTCTTAAGAAGCCCCCACCATGCATCATGCAACACAATGTGCGTATGCCTGTGTGGTTTAGCTTTTGTCTTTGGATTTGGAGTTATTTCATTACAGTGGAGCAGAGCAGCAGGAGAGTAGCGGGTAACGAAAGAAAGAATAAGAGGGAGAGTGGCAGTTAGAGACAGAACTGCACTGCTCGAGCGCCTGTGGTGATACCCCACAAACACACCCATACACACACTGACACTCAATTCTTATGCCCCATGTCCATATGAATTGGATGTCTGGTCCTCTTTTCACTCAACTTGGACTCCTGGTGTTACAGCGATTGATTTAGTGTAAGTGTAATACTCTTTGACACACACACACACACACACAAACATAAAACGAGAGAGAGAAATAAACGGAATGAATCAGATGTCATTAGGCACTTCACATTTTTTTTTTCATCCTGTGTATTATGTATAAGCTGTGTAGGACTCAGCTTTTCTGAGGCTGATAAAGTATGGATTTAAAGGATATAGTGTAGAACTGCCTTAACAGCTCCTGTGGCAAACCATAAGCCTTCAGTTAACTAAGAAACTACATTTGCTGTGCGCATTACTAAGTAACAAGTTGATCTTGGTTTTCAGAAGCTTTTAAGTGTCCACAGTTGACGCAGAGCTGAGATATTGCAGAGAGGTGTCTCTGAAAGTCAATTGGTACTTCTGCACCAGAGCTATTTAATACCATGATGATACGCAGACACATCGCTATCTTGGATAAGACCAGTCATTCGGCTATTAATTCATTCAAGGTGCAGTAACTGATAAACTAAAGAAGTAAGGAGAGGACACATCCCAGGATTGTGCCACAAAATGGGACTATAGATTATGTACTAGATCAATATCCCGTCAAACATTTATTCATGTTAACTAACCTGATGATGTACACCTGATAAAAAGGAACACAGGAACCACGAGAAAAGGAACAACATGTGGTACCCACAGTAACATCCTGATAAATTGCAAATTGCATGCAAATAAAATAATAACTTACAATTTACTTTACTTTAATACTTTAATTCAGTTTTTACATATTTATGTTTGCGGTCTGTGTGAAAGTATGTGTTCATTTTGGCTAAAAACAATCGCAATGTAAAGTTTCATCTAATGCAGCACTGTGTCTCAAAATATCATTTGTCAATACTGTATATTATGACTCCTTTCAAGGAACTCTAAAAATTCATCCAAATGCAATAATATTCCTGAAACCCAAACACTGAGTGGTCTTATAAGCTTGTAAAGACACTCATGTCAGTTTAAAAATCATTTTGATGTCTTCAGCTCTTAATGCGAGTGAAATCTCATAGTGCTGATACAGCTGATATCAGCATCATTGATCCTCCAGGCCCTCAGATACTGTACTGAAAGTTCTTGTCATGTTCATTAAAGAAATTGAAGAGAGGAGGTGAAGTTTGATGAGTTAATCCCATCTAAAAGCTGTTTCGCCTCGTAAAGCCACACATTCTTCCTGCAGCAGTGTGCAGCGAGACACAGGGCTTCCTGCTGAAACATTTATAAAGCCTTATGACCCTCACCCAGCCTAATGTACCCTAACAAACCTTTATGGCCTCTCCAGCTTAGCTAAACCTCTCACGTCTAACTCCTTAACACCCTCTTCGTGGGACTGAAGATGCTCTTTCTGGCTATCTCAGTTTTCCTTTTTTTTGCTTAACACCTTACCATTTTGTGGAGTTAAAGCACTTTGGTTTTTCCTATGGATGACTGACGTTCTAACACATTATGTCATAATGCACTGATCTTGACTGTGCTTTATGTCTTTAAATGTTAGTGTGCTCACCTAACTCTGTAGCTCTACAGCAGTAGAATAACTTTCTCATCAATTAATTTTTATAAAACTGCTTTATATAACTTATTTTTCAGGTTTTTTATATGATTGAGCTCCCATCATCATAAAGCATACAGTAACATACATACAGTCATTACAAAATTGATCATTGCTGTTTCCTTAAAAGCTATTTATTTAATAAAATTCTAAAATTATGCCTTACTCAGTTATGTACAGTATATACAGTGAATGTGTATAATTTATGTTTACATCCATATTCACTTGTATAAACAATTTTCTGTAAATTTTTTTTTTTTATCAGTTTTCAGTGTTTAATAAATGTAATAAATAAACCTTAATAAATGTATTCTAGTATTTACTTTCTAAGATGCTCATCCTAATTATGGTCACAAGGCAGACACAAAAACATACACACACACACACACACACACACACACACACACACACACACACACACACACTTCTAGAGGCAATTACACATTTTAAATTCATTAGCGAGAGAAAGAGAGATGGAGACAAGAAGAATGTGTGACCTCGAGTTGTCATTGCGCTGTCATCGGACTGATTGGACATCACAAGACCACCATTACTTTGTGCGCACACCCGAGCATGTGTGTTAAAGCCAAGCTCTCAAGAGCCTGTTTTGCTGCACAGCCACCCTAGCCCTCTGTGTTTACCCTCGCATATCGAGAAGGCCATATGCTAATCGGCTCGTGTTTCCACTCAGATTTCCCATTGCACACACCCACTGGTTTCAGAGCCGCAACTTCAAACAGTATCTTTTTGCTTTTATGTCGTGCTTTTTGATGTGTGGAATGCACAACCTCATACCTAAGAAATCTTTTAGCCATTTAGAATGGCCCACATGACCATGTGATGTCATATGTTTTTAATGCATCCTGGGACGACATTCACAAATAATGAATTAAGTATCCACCTGTTTATCATTGAATTCGGGTGTTTTGTTCCGTCCTATTCCCAAAGGTTTTTAAAAGCAATCTCACCATGGTGCTAATTCTCACAACATATCATCCACCGCTGCTATATGGTAAAACGATCTTCCCATCTCTGTCTGAGACATTTAGCATCTACAAGAAACAACTCAAAAACCATCACTTTAAGAAACATTTGAGGACCTCATATTAAAAAAAAAGAGATGAGGTCAGATTGCATAATGATCAGGTTTGATAATTCTACAGTGTAACTGGTTCCTTCTTTACTGATTGCTGTCATTCTCTCTATACTAAGTTGCTTTGAATAAAAGTGTATGCTAAATGACAAAATGTAAATGTAAGGAAACTGTTTTCAACTTTGTGAGAACAGTTTGGGGGAAGCTTCCTTCTGTACTGTGCCACAGTGTACAAAGGAAAGTCCATAAAAGCACGGTTAGGTGAGTTTAAGTGTGGAAGAACTTAACTGACTGAATTAGAGCCCTGAGCTCATCTACAGCTAGAATGGAGATTGTGAGCCAGATCCTCTCATCCAACCTCAGTGTCTGACTTCAGAAGTGCTCTTTTTTAATAAATGGGCAAAAAGTTTACAGACACAATCAAAAATATCATAAAAAGCCTACCAAAGGAAACGGGAGTTGTTGCTGCTGAACAACATTTAAAATTAAATGGCATAAAATCTTCAATAAGAGTAATGTCTGTTGTTTCCCCAATACCTTTTTTTTTTTTTTTTTTTTTTTTTTAAATCTGATTGTTTTGATTTACACGTCAAGTTACATGTTAATATTTTTATGGCTCCTAAACTACTTAAACACTAGTAAATTATTTAACCCCATTACTTGTTTCTGTTGCTTGTGGTTTTATGTCCCTGCCTCAAGCCATGCATCTTTTTTGCTGTATGACAGATGCTGCTTGGCTGTTTTTACTATTATAGGTTTTCTTTTCTTTGTGACAGAGCAACTTTGTAGCCAATTATAATAGTTATTAGATCATGAAGCAGTCAGTATCAATAACATAAGCAGTCACAATAAAAGCTTTTGTTTTAATACATGTATATACAAGTATGAATATTCAAGAATATTACAATATGTAGAACATATACACTATATGTATAATATATATGTGAACACCTAAACGAGTTGCCAATTGCCTGAATACAATAAATTGCCTTTAAGCTGTTAGATTTTACTTATTCATTGAATTTTTCAGTCACTCATCCAGATTCCAAATCATTTCACAAAACAGTTTTGACAAAGTTGAAAGCATTAAAATCTAAAATACATCTAAATAGCTAAAATGCTTTTCTAAAAATAACAAAACAAACGTAAATGCAAATTGGCGGACTAAGTTGATTGCAGTTCAAATGTATTTCTTCAAAAACATACAACAACCACTGCTATGCATTTTTCAGAAACAACTGAGGAAGTAACTATTTTTAGGAAGTAACACAATTTCATTAGGTGTTTAGATTCACAAAATGTAGAGCCAAAGGTATAAGCCTAAGAAACAGTGTCTGTATTATTATTATATATTATTAATTATAACTTAAACATTAGTCCTTTATGTTGTGGAAATAAACATTTATAAGGTGTGTCTAATTTTTAATAGCGATGTCATGCTAACGTTGTGTCTTCCGATGAGGGTTTAAGCAATCCTTTTATAATAATGTACTTAGGACGAGCTAATGGGTCAAAATTTCTTGAAACCAGTTTTCCATCAGAGTGCACACACACACACACACACACAGTAGGAGACACGAAGGTCAATACATGCTGAAGTGAAGGTGTCTGTGGTGTCCATTACATACTACACGCAGACATAGAAAAGCTTCCTTTCACATAAAAGCTAGTTCTCTCTCACATTTCCTCATGTGATTCAACTACAATTCTCATTACAACATCCTCGATTACACTTCCTTACACAGAAAGTCTCCTCACAGTTGATATCAGAGGTGCATTAGGAACCGAGATTGGTGAGAAAGCCGTATTCATCATATGTGGCACGTGTACTCTGGGTTACACGGGTGTCATGGTTTCTGGGTGGTCAGAATATTCTCTTAAAATGTCATGGGGGAGAAGTGGCTAAAGTATGAGACAGGATAAGTTTCCCTTTTTAAGGCTTTTCTCTAGGGAGCAAAGCGTCCCAGTCAGGGAGGTCATACAACAGGCCACCCACAGGAGAAACATTGTGTGTGTGTGTGTGTGTGTAAAAGAAAGGTAAAGTGAGTTTACTTTGCAGGCAAATACACTGTATGTAATAGTATTAGTTGAACTGCACATTTTACCTGCATTGTATGTTAGAGGTGTAATAATATTGCCACATTGAGTTTATAAGTTTATAATTTTAATAACTTATATGTGCATTGACCTTTAGTCATCAAAAAGATGACAAAAGATGTAAAATTGAGTATGGGATTCTATCATAATCTTCCTGAAAAAAAAAATTCTTAAACTATAAATGGTAACACAGGTTTAATGTAACACTCCACCTGTGAATGATAATCCAATCATTGCAGTGCTTAGTTAATTATTGTGTATCTTTGATTGGGTATGGTAAATGGAGTTTTGTCTTTTGTTTTGCCAATGTTTAGCATCAGCGATCTATTGATCAGAATTAGTGAGTTAATAAGGTTGAGAGCTATTCATCAGGCAGCTAGGGACTGGAACAGAGAAGCCTGGCTTAATCAAGTCCTCAAATCAAGCATTCAGCACATGAACGGGCTAATTAAGGCAAGCACACAGTCAGTGTGCGTGGTGTAGATAAATAGATAGAAAGAGAGAGAAAGAAACTGAAGGATGTAGTCCTTGTACAAGAAGATAGAGAACTTCATTTCTGTCCTGACATAGCAGACATGAGAAAATGATAAATAATGCAGCAAAGCTACAGCAAGAAACCAAAGTGGATTAGTCAGTGTATAACATCGACTCTATTAACTCTGGGAGCAAAAGTTTAACAGAAACATGCAGCATGGATTTTCCTTTTTCCTTATTGTACATTAAATGGCTGAAAGTCTGTGAAGGCCTATTTTTCCAGTTTTTAGTTTTTCCATTTTTAGTTTTTCCATTTGTTTAATATCTGTACATAGCTGTCCTACATTGTTGTTGCTGCCTGGCCGCTCAAGGAGGATGAGTCCCCCACTAAGTCTTGGTCCTCCCAAGGTTTCTTTCTTGAATAACAACATAACGGAGTTTTTTCTTGCCACTGTCACTTCGGCTTGCTCTTTGGGGGTTTAAAGGCTTTTCATTCTGTAAAGCTGCTTTGTGACAATGTACTGTTGTATAAAAGCGCTATATAAATAAATAACTTGACTTGACCTATTGCATTTTCTAAGAATCAGATGAAATGCTTAGTTGCACCAAAGGAAAACATAACAGCATACTAACAGTTTAGATAATTATGAGCTTCCAACATTTGGAAAAGACCTCGTGCGTTTTGAAATTTTGAGTTAGAGGAACTGATCTAAAACCCAAGTTCAACTGTGTAATTAACTGAAATGTCACATGATGAGCAACTAAAGATAATTTTAGATCAGGGGTGCCCACACTTTTCTAGCCCGAGATCTACTTTTCCATCGGACAGGTCATCGAGATCTACCAGGGTTAATAATTTTTTAGGCTTTTATATTGAAACCTGTTTACATACATCATGTTAGTATTGGGGGGGCACATTGGCTTAGTGGTTAGCACGTTCACCTCTCAGCGCTAGGAATTCCTGGTTCGAATCCCAATCTGGTTGGAGTTACCATGTTCTCCCCGTGTCTGCGTGGGTTTCCTCCGGGTTCTCCGGTTTCCTCCCACAGTCCAAAAACATGGATCAAGTCATTTGAGTTCTCCAAATTGCCTCATATAGAGTGTGCATGTGTGCGTGAGTGTGTGCCCAGCGATAGATTGGCGCCCTGTCCTGGTGTATCTGCCCAGCGCCCGAGAAGCTCTCCCCTGGATGGGCATGGGAAACCCCCCCGCTACCCTAATAGAGGATAAAGTGGAAGATAATGGATGGATAGATGGATGTTAGTATTGTCGAATCAGCATAGAAAAGACAGCTTCAGATTGCCATTTTCACAGAATTTTTTTTTCAAATCTCCATCGCGATCTACCCAACACCCCTTCGCAATCGACCGGATGTATTGAGCACCTCTGCCTTAGATAAACAACTATTTAAGATAACCAATATGCATTTAATAGAACAGACTAATAAATAGTAGTACTAATAAATAGACTAATAAAAAGCAGACTTTGTATTTTAAACAAGATAATTACGGGTGGCTTAGTGGTTAGCAGGTTCTCCTCTCAGCACTGGGGATTCCCAATTCGAATCCCCATCTGGGTGGAGTTTCCATGTTCTCCCCGTGTCCGCGTAGTTTCCTCCGGGTTCTCCGGTTTCCTCCCACAGTCCAAAAACATGGATCAAGTCATTTGAGTTCTCCAGATTGCCCCCTATAGAGTGTGTTTGTGTAAGTGAGTGTGTGCCCAGCGATGGGTTGGCGCCCTGTCCTGGGTGTATCTGCCCAGCGCCCGAGACGTTCTCCCCTGGATGGGCATGGGGAACCCCACCGCAACCCTAATAGAGGATAAAGCGGAAGATAATGAATTAATGAAAAGATAATTAAGTTTTTTTGTTTAAGGGTTGGCACGGTGGCTTAGTGGTTAGCATGTTCGCCTTTCAGCGCTAAAGATTCCTGGTTCGAATTCCTGGTTTGGCCCATTTTCTGCGTGGGTTTCTTTCAGATTCTCTGGTTTCCTCCCACAGTCCAAAAACATGGATCAAGGTAAATTGAATGCTCTAAATTGCGAGAGATTGTCACCCCGTCTTCCCAGTGCCCGAACCGTTCTCCTCTAGATGTGCATGGGGAACCCACTGCAAACCTAATAGAGGATTAAATGGAAGATAATTGATGGATGGATTTGTGTTTAAGGCTGGATTACAATGCAGTTACACTTAAAATTTGCATTAAGGTAAACCTATTTCTTTATATTATCCAAAACTGACCAACAGAATTTTAGAAGTACTGCAAATAGCATTTTTTAATATTAAAAGCTTTGAAACAAAACAGAATATATAAAATACAAAAGTATATAATAACATTTTAAGATTCAATAGTATGTTTGTTATAATTCCGTTTTGATATACACATTTTTGGAGTACATATCATTACTTTATATGTTTAACATCACACAGTAATGTTACAATACAAAGTTTCATCTCATAACCTGACCTTGAGTTAATCATTACTATGGAGTTAGATCTTATCTGTGACCCAGACTTGATCCAAACACACACACGTACACGTGCATGTCATGGTTAGGAGATGATGCAGCTTTGCTTAATGACAAGAGAAAATCACCAATAATTACCACCTCTGTTTTCTTTATTGAGTGAAAACATGGCGGGGAGCCACAACCTCATTTGGTATTGTTCATGCAGGCTGGATTTATGGATGACGGAACAACGCAATGGTGCGTTTCCACTGTAATAATTCACAAGCATCAAAGACATAGATGAAGCACCATAATGATTTTGACTGAGCTTGAGATGCTGTATATGGTTATTTGTAGTGAAGCAGCTTAATTAGACTTAGATTAAGTATGTTCCTTTTGTTATTCAGCCTGCCGTGATGGATGTTTGGTTGAGCCTATAAGTGATAAATTTTCTTTTCTTTTTACAATGAAGTAAGAGAAATGCCTAGGGTTGGCTGTTTTTGTGGAATATATTTGTGCCTTTGCCTAGTAATGTTGTTTATCCCAAAGGCAGTAATGCATTTCCAAAGCATTATGGATTCGCCTCAATACTTCTGTTCTCCTCATGAAATGTACTTCTTTTATGGGTCTGCTGATGACCCATAGTTCTTACGAAATTTCATTAATCTAATAAGAGTGTTCTTTTCTGGTGTGTCCAAGTACTTAATACTTTGGGTTTAAAAAAAAAAAAAAAAAAAAGTTTTTCATTAACTGTGGCGGTACTGCATTATTAGTAGTAGTGTTCTTCAGATTTGTAATACCTCCATTAATATATTTGAATTCATCATCGTGAATTCTGTCAATGCATGTTATCAAAACACAATGTTTTAGCAATATAACAGGCCATCCATTATTTTCACTGAACTGGACTCACATGAGTCAAAACAATTGCAAATGATTAGCCTCAGAACACCTTGTGGTTCAACCTGGACACTGGTTACTGTTGTCTGCATAATGCTTATCACTTATACAGTACATTAATGAGTTCCCTAGGTAAGTGGATGTCTTCTGAATGACCACTTTATATGTGTGTCACCTGGATCTTTCATGTGAATCTCCTGCCCGGTCCAGTTTGTTGCTCACCATAAATACCCCAGTGACCTATTAAGAGATGAGCCATCCATGCAAGCGCCTGTTTACCGGTCCCCACCTCAAAAACAGGTCTAATGAAGGGGGGCTTGACGGTAATTGTACCTGGCCTCATTCTGGAGGCTTTTTTCCAGGTGGACATGATGCTAAATGAGGTGTCCAGTTGGTGCTAGTTAGTGTGTCTTCCAGTGGATGAGAATGTTTTTATTATCAAGCTTGAGCACCACTGGGGTAGAAGATTCTTGGTCTCAACAGAACATTTCTATTCCTTACCATAACTGCACACTCACTTCTGTTCAGGAGTGTATTTTTAACATACAAATGTTTGCAAAAAAGGAGAGAATTTATAAATCCAGTCAGTGTTATACAATAGCAGACTCAACTGATGATCAGTTATCAACTAATGAGCAGAGTCAACTTTTTTATCTCAAGCTTTGTGAGCTTAAAACCTACACCCATCCTTTTGGTAATCATGATGGGTTAAGAACTAAGACTTGAATAAAGGAGAGAAACACAGACAGGGAGAGGAATCGAATAAGAGAAAGCAAGAAAGAGAGTGACACATTTTTTCATATTGAGCTTTTGCTTTGCTGTTGTAACTAATTCTGTATGAATCCTTTAGATAAGCTTCTGCTTTCTAATATCAAGACTAAGAGTATTTAAGAAACCCATTAAGAATAATGTAGTGATACAGAGCGACTCTGAAGACGCTGACCTGTTTCTCTTTATGTTTATAATCACACACTCAGCCATTTCTCATTGACCAGGAACATTTTAAAATCCTCTTAGTTATAATCCTTTCATCTTAGTCTTGATCAATAGGAACATTTTAGCTGAGCTGAGTAGCAAAAAATGTTGTGGAATAAAACAGTAAAAAAAAATTGCAATAAATTAATGTTAGTAACATTTATTTTTATGTTCGGGAGTGACTTAAATCCACTCTACTATAAATGTATAACCAGATGATCACCAAATATGATATAAGCATCGAGTGTATTCCTAAAATCATCATAGGTAGGACTTCTGTATCCACACATCCACACTGAAACCTGTTGGCATGTTTTATCATGACTCACAGGACCAAAGATCAGTAGATAATCACAGACAAGACATTAAACAGAAGGAAGAGAAGGAATCCCCATGTGGGCCTTTTGCAGGGTCACTGTGTGACCTCTGATCAGATCAATACACTCCCATTTCTTGCTCTCTCTCTCTCTCTCTCACACACACACACACTCACATGCCCTCATTAAATAGGTTGTGTGTTTAGAGCTCATTGGATTCTTGCAGTGTTTGTGAAACACAGCAGAGATCAGTAAATACAGCTTTATACATGGTAAAATATCAATATCACCCTCAGCTCAGGTGTCACTCGCACATGAAGAATGATACCATTAGGGAGACTTAATAGTGTGCACTGAAGTACAGACTTAATCAGTGTTCACTGATAGAAGGCTTATTGAATAAGCAAGAAATTGTGGCTGAAAAAGAGTAACTTTGGGAGTTGAAAAGTACATTATTGTTGTTTCACCACTTAGTCAGATACTTTCATGAAGAAAATTCATCAAGTATGCATTTAGAATACATGTTACATATAGCTGTTTATTGTTCATTTGGCTTATAAATGACAGACAGCTAAAGTATTTGAAATGCACACAAATGCATACTTACATTCCAACAGCACACATACACAAATCTGTATTTACATACATATTTCATTGTTATTTTTATTTAAACTTTTATTTTTTATGCATTCCACTTAATTCTATTTTAAATTTGCACTGAGTGGTGGACTGCCTGAGAAATAATTAAATATTGAGCTGCTTGTGTTGAAATTGTTTTTTGCTTGTGTTAATACTACTTAACATTAACAGAAGTATTTTATACCACTGTGTAGAAAACAGAAAAAAAAATTCAGAATGTACAACATGTAAATTGTTTTTGTAGGGGGGCTACAACTACAACAAAAAAACAGGTCACCATGATATATTGCACCTATTAATGTGCTTGGTGAGTGAATGCCATATATGCTGGATATGTCTGTATACTGAAGTACAAATACATGGAATGATTAATAACATTTATTTAAAATAATTAAAAGTATAATTGTCAACGTACTGTACACACCGATATGTAGGTTAAGTTTATAAACAACAAGTGCTGTAAACTGAAATTAGTGTAAAAAGATACAATGTTACAATTTAGTGCAAAATAATAAAATGTTTAAAGGAAAATCTAATTGCCAATTAAAGTGGTATACTACGAACATCTGTCTTTTTAAAAATAAAAATCTTAAAATGAAAGTGGTCACTGATGTGCATATATTATGAATATACAATGGTTGAAAAGGTGATTTAGCCAATCAGATCAGTAGACTTAACTGCTTGAGTAGGAAATGTGTGCACGTTTTAGATGAATAGATCTTATAAACTTTGTGTCTGAATAAAGAGAGTAGACTTAATTTGTTCAAACAGGTTTTATGATATATCTGCTCCGAGATCAGGTAAGATCCTAATACATTAACGTCAATTCAATGCTTCGGCACAATGCAAATTTCCTAAGCTAAGATCTACCTGTGGGATATGACTCAATATACAGAATTGCTTTTCACACAAATCTGATGGGTCTAACTTTCTCTACATGAACAACTTATATTTCAGTTTATCAAATTAGCTTCTTGAAGTCAATGTCATTTGTTGACTGATCATTGAAATTATATTTTATTATTGAATAGTCAAATAATTTCATCTAAATTCATTTAAAAATACTAAAGGAATTAATTTGAATTCTCAAAAAAATATTTTATCTGCATGTTAGTCTTACATGTAAATAAAAAATAACTCATATGCCATGACAGCAATAATTAATCCTTTCTTGCCAGTAACAGAATGTTAATTCTTTATATTCCATTGTCCATATTCATGATGGATTTGGTGAAGACCAATCCTCTCAATGGCATTTTATATAGCTCCGATGAGCATGAATGTGTTTCTTCCTTCATTCATTTTTACGCCACATGTCGCAGTACATTCAGAGTCATGCAATCATTGACCGAAGTCTTATAGACTTAGCAACACTTTCACATTGGTGAATGACAGTTTAACTCCTGCAGTCCACCACACAGGGGACATTCTGGCCTAAGTGTGCCCTTTAGCCCACCCCTTACAATAGTTGGGCGTGAACAAGGGGTGGCATGTGGTCATCCAAGCACTTGCTGCGTTGGTTTTAAAATGCAATAGAGAAGTGGAAGCTTTTGTGCTGGCTTTCTGTCACTGCTGCTAATTGTGTGCCTTTGTAGTGCAGCACACTTCTGACTGGCAGTGTGAACACAGGACAGAATGTGAAAAGGCTTGAGGAGGGGTTGAAAGGGCGGATTTGGGCACGTGCATCTCTCAATGGAGATCTCGGATTAAACAAGGAGACAAAAAGCAAAGTAAGCTGTAATAAGACTGTGCTTCAATAAAGGAGATTCACTGCTCCGTTTGCAGCTGTACCAAAATCATACTGTAAAGACACTCACACAGACAACTCCATATGCTCCAAATCCCCAGTGCAAATACACAGGCTGTCTAAATTTTAAAATAAACACATCAATATTCATACCATTCACAGATCTGTGTCTACATACTTACATTTGAACATTTAATAAAAAGTGAAAGAATAATTCAGTGTATGTTGTATAACCGGTGTCACTCTTTGCAAAGCAAAGTCAGATCAATGCCAGTTATTATTTAATGAATATTAACTTCAAAGAAATAAGTTAGATCATGAAAGATCATTTAGCATTTATTTTGTTAGTGTACTTTATATTCTCAGTAGGAATTTAGTACACTTATTAAAGTTTTTGACCGCTCCATTTATGTGATTTTAATTACATAGAAATTTGGACTTGTATCGTGCTTTTTCTTAATGACATGTAAGATTCATCTGATTAATACATTGTCAGGTTTTTGCTATAATATTTTAAATTCCGAAAATCAAACAACCCTATCAAATTAAGAATTCTGTAATACTGTTAATATTTTAATAATCTGTAAGAGAACTTCGAGGTTCCAACACTTGGCAGTAGTTTTACCTCAAATACACAATATGATCAAAAGTATCGGGAGACATTATTCTTTCTCCCAAAAAAGTAAAAGCTGTCAAAGCTGAGTGGTTGGGGTTTTAACAAAAAGCTCCTTTTGGTATATTGTGTAAGTTTTCAAAAAAAAAAAAAAGTTTATCTATATAGTGTATATTGGCAAACATATATTATTCATTTACAATTCATATAAACTCAACATTTTTGTGGGTAATATTATTGTATAAAATATGTTTTATAAACAATTTATATCTGAATTAAAATGTATTTATTGATTAAATAAAATGAATACAATTATATTATAACAAAAATATGATGTGTGTCATTACTTGGATGACATTACTATTTTATATATACTCTCCAATATTTTAAATAACTAATATAGATAAATAAATAGACAGGAAGTTCGAATTAAACTGGCCAGACATTTGTTTTAATTTATTTCCACCTAAAATATTTTTTAAAGCCAGAACATTGCGTACAACTGCAGTAAACTGATATGTAAGCGCTAATCTGGCAAAGTAAGGTTAAAGGATAAGGATAAAGTGGTGTTAAAGAGGTTAAGGACTTTACTGTTGCACACTGGGGTTCCTATTGAAAGGCATCCACTTAAACTCTGGCTAATTATGGGTTGGGGCTAATTTACAGTAACAGTAACAGTGGGCTAATTAAGAAAATGAGGTCATGTGAATAATGGTGGGGCAAATTTGACCTCTGGCGTGTTTATCTACTGTCTGTTGTTACGTCGTCATCTGAAAGCCATACCATTTTAAATTACACAATGTGACATAGAAGAGGTACACAATCTGAACTTTTTCAGTTTAACAATATTAAAGAAATTAAATAAAATGGTCTTTGTTATACTTGCAACATGAGTAACTGGTTCTTAATTTATTGGCATTGATTATGTGATCATACATTTACAAGTAAATAAAATATGAAAATACACTATTCATTTATGCTATGGAACATTTAAGATAAGATAAAATAAGCAATTGTTAATGGATTCAAAACAAATCTCACTGTCCACAATCAGTACATGGGGTAGAGATAATATGCTTCGGGTTCTATGTGGCACCAGCAACAGTGAAGCATGGAAGAACAATGAATAACCAAATTATTTAATAAAATAACTGCATGTGAATGTTAAACCATGTAGTTAAATGCCAATGACTGCATTAACAAAATGAGTACTCAAAACATATTTTCACTACCGACTATCCAAAGAGACAAGGACTAAAGCTTTTCGAATAACCAACATATTAATTTAACCTACATATTAATATAAATTGTGATTAGAATGTAAAACATAAGCATAACATGTAAAATGAGAACATTACAGAATGACAGGTCCTTGGCAAAATAGACAAGTGGGATATAAATTCAAATTATTAGAATAAAAATACTCGACTAAACACAAAAATATATTTTATTTCACTGCCATTAAAGCTATAAATCAGATCACCTGAATTTGCTTTTAGCGGCTTCATTACCCGAGGACTGATTAAATACCCTGACATTTCTCGACCTAGTACCACCTCCACCCACCCTAATGAAATAATGACTTGTTGGTTATAAGAGGATTTCCCCCTCTCACAACCAACAGGTCATTATTTTAATAGGGTGGGTGGTGATAGTGGTGTGTCTAATTGGCCAGCATGAATATAAAATCCAGGTTCCACAATGGGATGCACTTAAAATATTTGACAGAAGAAACAAAACATATTGGTGTTTTATAAGCTTTAAAAGAACCACTTTTGTTGAAAAACAGTAAACAAAGAAAGCTTAGTTCACATTACATTTTTAGGCATACTGTTACATAACTGCACATTGAATTTCCCTATTGTATGACTAATAAACGTATACCCATCAATCAAAACAATAACAAACATGTTTGCCTTCTTTAACAACTGCTCTGCTATTAAAGGAAATGTTTAACTATTGCTTCTTGTACCAAAATAAGGCAAAATTGTAAAATAACTGCTAAAAGTTGTCACTAACAGGTGACGTTCTTTAGGAAAAAAAAAAAGTATGTATATTCTAGTTATTATGATCATCAGTCAGAGTATATTTTCTGTGTTCTCATCTTAATTATATATTTGGCTGACAGTTGAAAAGTTTTGTAAACCCGAATAATGATTGGTCTAAGTATAAGCAAATTAAAAGCCCTTATAATTATTATTTTTTGTATACACAGCATATAATACATTTGATCATGGTCCTTGCATGATTGACAAGTCTGCATATTCTTATTTAATTGCGACCTGGGGTATTGATGGGTCATGAGCAATGGGGGGGGGGGTTGATAAGTGGATAAAAGAGCATTTAGGTGCCACTCAGCATCTTTTCTCCTGAAGTTTACAGTAAACACGGAGGCGTCACAGCCTCTTCCCAACACTCCACACATGGAAATGAGGAAACACCTCCTGCTTTTTGTTTCTGTAGCCCCACATCCAAAGTGCTTTACATTGTTTAAAGGAAGTTTTCATATTCATGGTTGGCAATTACCCTCCATAATACCCATACCAACCACCGCCACCACCACTTAAACAGTGTGCCTGGTTCAAAGTCACTAAAAAAATGTTGTTGTTTTTTGATGTGATGGTCCTAAGAACACACAAAGCATTATTCATATGTAGGGAATAAAATAACTTGCAACACTACTTTCTTGTAGGTACACATTTACACAGTACAATTTTTCTGGACGGTTACATAACTGCCAACAGGTAAAGTATACAAGACAAAATATTTATATTACATCAACAAAAGCTTATTTCAGTTTAAAGGGTTATGCTTAGGTTTCTATAGTATCTCTATCTTAATATAATATATTAGTTTATTTCTTTTATTAAACATCCTTTAGAAAATGTGACTTGGGTTTATTCTCTTTCCTCAAGATGCACATTTCTTTAATTCTGTTAAACCAATGGGCTTTTTGGCTGAATGGTTATGTGAAAAGAAGGTCATAATCTAGGAACTAGGAAAACACCAAATCTCAAAAATAACAGACACCTGATAGAATTGCTATGACAGAAATAACTTTAACTACAGATAAAATTATTACCATTTGTGTCTTTGTTAAACAGGTCTCGCTAAAAATCCCAAAACCATTCAATACAATTGTTTAGAGCTGTATTTTAAAATAAAATTTGAGCCGACCAGCAGAACACTATAAAAATATGAATAATGCAATGACATAACTAAGCTACTAATGACAATGTTAAAATAAAAGATTTAGTACAAAGCTTTACATTTATGGTGTTTTATAAATTTCATAGGCATGAATGTTTAAAAATCCCTATTTATTAGTTTTTTTTTTCTGTCGCATATCAGTGAGATTATGTAATGTTGTAGTAAGTCACACACAGTAGCAAGAACATTAAAAGTTGCTTTGTCATTCAGTGAGTCTTTATCTTATCCCTCCTTTTAAAATAATGCATTGGCACAGTAAGCTTCTAGAAGTGTTGTGCTTAGTTAGGGATCAACCCTGGGACTTTATTTTAAGTTTTGTATTTTAATTACTTTGTAGAATTGTTTTTTCTCTGCAGGACTTTTATTATTCGTAAATGTCTTCAAGCATAAATACATTAGATCTAATGTCTAATTACATTGGATCACTTTTGATCAAAATTAAACATAAACGTCATAAAGCAAAGCTAAAAAAATATTGTCTTATGGCATCAATATACATTGGTTGTGAATAATTAATCATAGTTTATGATGCTAAACCTTGAACTGTCACATATTAATGAAAATTACAGACAGTAGAATCTTAAGCAATACGTGTCCGATACAGACGGCACTGTGATGTCGATTGTGTGTGTGTGTGTGTGTGTGTGTGTGTGTGTGTGTGTGTGTGTGTGTGTTTCTGTGTCTTAGGTCCAGACACTGATTCATTAGCGATTCCCGTAAGGTCCATCATGTTGAGATGTTAAACAGGAAGTGCCACATCTTTCCAAGGTCACTACCTGAAATTAAATTCTATACCTGAAGCTTATAAAATACAACATTTATAATATGTTTAATATAATATGAACATTTCTCCCATATTCAAAGTTTTGTTTAATTTGTTGAGTCTAAGAAATTGTCATGTTAACACTTTGGCAGGCAAACCACAGGCTTTAATCTCACAACAGTACAGGGGAGGTTCCTGTCCACAAATAATTAAAACTGATTGTAATTTGTGTCATTTCAAACACTTCAAACACCTGTGTCTGACTTTACTTGTTTTTTTAAGTAAGCTAGGATTTTTACAAATGTAGTGCGCAAGTGTTTAAAAAGCACTATTAGAAGAGACTGTATATATTCATGAAAATGATTTTTAAATTGCATATTCAATAAATGTATGCAGTTGTTCAGACAACCAACCATGACACACCTTGATTAATTTTAAGCAGCCATTAAAAGGTGAAAGCCAGATGTACAACCTCTGTAGAAACAATATACCTCTGAAAGTCTAAGAAACAGATGCAATTAGTTCCTCTTTTGTGAAATTAATTTTTTTAACTTATTGTTAACTGTGATATACTTAAACCAGCATATAGTTTTTTGGTTAAATAAATATACAGCTGTAAAAAAAGACAAACAGACAAAAAGACAAAAAAGAAACCTGCAAACAGGTTTCTTTTGATGATTGGGATAAAAACAGTCTGGAGTGATCTCTATTTTTTCATGTCCAATTATTCAAGTAAATAACAACATGCAGCATTTTAAGTTTACTTTAGCAGCTTTACATCATAAAAAAGAAATGTTAATTGCAATATACTTAAAGCAGCAAAGTAAATTATTGTTAGATTATTTTATTTATTTATAAAAACTTAAATTATCCTATATGCATCCATCATCACACCATCTATCATCTTTATCCTAGAACAGTAATTCTGATCTATACATTCATTACAGCTTTACACTTCTCCATCTTTTTCTATTTTCTAAACCCAAAGTCTTCAGCAGCTATTGTAAGAGTTCTGAATAGATCATACAGAGTAGAGCACCACCTACTGGTCACAGTTTACATTGCAGTGATACAACAGGGTAACTGAGTTCACTGTGTGTATATTTATAAAAAAATAAAATAAAATAAAGATTTTTACGAGTCTTAACTTCTCCACATGCTTTTATTTTCTATTTAAAATTGTAATAAAAGTAATTCAAATTCAACTCCAGCTTCTGCATACACAAATACATAACTATACATCTAAACCTACAAAAAAAGGAATGAGTGTGAATTAAGTAAAATATATTTACATGAGGGCGGCACGGTGGCTTAGAGAAGCACGTTCGCCTCTCAGCACTAGGGATTCCCGGTTCGAATCCCCATCTGGTTGGAGTTTCCATGTTCTCCCCGTGTCCGCGTGGGTTTCCTCCGGGTTCTCCGGTTTCCTCCCACAGTCCGAAACCATGGATCAATTGCTCCAAATTGCTCCATAGAGTGTGTTTGTGTGCGTGTCTGTGTGCGTGAGTGTGTGCCCAGCGATAGATTGGCGCCCTGTCCTGGGTGTATCTGCCCAGCGCCCGAAATGCTCTCCCCTGGATGGGCATGGGGAACCCCCCCGCGACCCTAATATATACGATAAAGCGAAAGATAATGAATGAAAGAATATTTACATGATTTCCAGTTCTTTGGTAAAACAGAGATAATTGTTTTTTACGATTTCACTTATAATGAATGCACTTCAAAAAATAATTAGGAAAAAAAACCTATAACTTCTGTGTTATATCGACATTACAGAATAAAATATGGTTAATAATAAAGTAATCTGGTAACTGCATAAAATCGGTCCATGTCTGTTTACAGGTAGCAACCGAATGTAGTTTAAGAAACGCTGATGACTTACGTTTTAAAAACGCCGCCGAATCCGAAATAATTCTCAAGTTCGTGTTACTCTTTAAATAGGACCTTTCTTCCACTTTATTTTCCTTATTTTAGTAATCACAACCTTAATGTAAAGAATCTCAACTCTTCAGAAATTCTGGATTTGCTCAGTTAGATCCACCCGGCATGCTGCACCAACCGAGTAAATGAACTAAATAATGAAGGCGCTGCTGCTATTAAATCATTTTTATGTTCTAATTATAATCTCCACATCACCTACTTGATGTTTTTTTTTTTTAAATAAAACATAATAAAAATATTAATGTTTTCTCCGCACTTTTATCATGTTTATTTCGTTATTTTTGTTTCGTTGTTTTCGTTTTCTTTGCATTTGTTCCTCTGTGCTATCCGTACTTGAAGATGGCGGCTTCTGGTGTGGAAAACGTGAGCCGTGCTTATTCTTTTATATATTTTAAAATGTTAAACATTTCAATAAAATATGCTTTTAACGTTCATTGTTTTAGTGGCTTGGTGATATCATTCCAATTAAAAATATGTATTGTTCCATTAGTTATTCCTTTAGTTTAATACGGATCGTGTTAGCGAAAAGCTAAAGCTTTCAGACTTAACGACGTTCCCATCCCCATGAACGTTTCGGGCGCTGGGCACACTCACCCACACAGACACTTTAGATCAGCCAATTTACGTTGAACGTATGTTTTTGGACTGTGGGAGGAAACCGGAGAACCCGGAGGAAACCCACGCAGACACGGGGAGAACATGGAAACTCCACCCAGATGGGGATTCGAACCGGGAATCCCTAGTGCTGAGAGCCAATACACAGCGTTATCAGATCGACTGTAATGAAAAATTATACTTTTATTTAAAATGAGTACTTTCATAACATGTACATACTACAACTGCAATTTTCTCCCCAGGCATTAATAAAGTATATTCATTTATTCATTATCTCCCGCTTTATCCTCTATTAGGGTCGCGGTGGGGTTCCCCATGCCCATCCAGGGGAGAACGTTTCGGGCGCTGGGCAGATAGACCCAGGACAGGGCGCCAATCTATCGCTGGGCACACACTCACACAGACACACACGCACGCATACACACTCTATATGGGGCAATTTGGAGAACTCAATTGACTTAATCCATGTTTTTGGACTGTGGGAGGAAACCAGAGAACCTGGAGGAAACCCACACAGACACGGGGAGAAAATGGAAACTCCATCCAGATAAGGATTCGAAATGGGAATCCCTAGTGCCGATAGGTGAATGTGCTAACCACTAAGCCACCGTGCCGCCATAAAGTATATTATTTCTGATTAATATTTGTTTTGTTTCCAGATGTTGATTGAGGAGGATCTGCCCAAATCAGTACAACTTCTCAACACTCTCACTGAACAGGTCTGAAACGGTGTTATTGCGTTTTTCCCTATTGACTCAAAACANTGGCACGGTGGCTTAGTGTTTAGCATGTTCTCCTCTCAGCGCTAGGGATTCCCGGTTCTGGGTGGAGTTTCCACGTTCTCCCTGTGTCCGCGTGGGTTTCCTCCGGGTTCTCTGGTTTCCTCCCACAGTCCAAAAATATGGATCAAGTCAATTGAATTCTCCTAATTGCCCCATATAGAGTGTGTCTGTGTGAGTGAGTGTGTGCCCAGCGATGGATTGGCGCCCTGTCCTGGGTGTATCTGCCCAGCGCCCGAGACGTTCTCCCCTGGATAGGCATGGGGAACCCCACCGCGACCCTAATAGAGGATAAAGCGGGAGACAATGAATGAATGAATATTATATGTATATTTTGTCCTAAATAAACCACTAAATAATGAACACCATCTTATTCTTTTTTAAGGAATTTAAATATGTAAATTTCTATAAATGGGGGTTAAATTTTTACATTTTCAAGACCTTAATTTCAGTTCTCTCAGTACATTAAGGATTAATATATGAAAGCGATATGACAAATCTCTAATCGAGCATTTATTTAATTATACACAGATATTCTTTAGGAGCAAAACTAAATGTGTATGTATCAGTGCTAGATTGTATATACAGTAAACATTTCACAATTAAATAGTTTTTTTTATAGTGTTTTGCAAGTAAATTTGAGTTCGGAACTGATACATAGAAGTGAAAGATGCTGATTGAGTTAGGTGTTACAGTACAGTAAAACAGCTGCAGTATGAAAGAGGACTGTTTTGTTGTTTTTCTGAAGTGGCATGTGATAACATACTTTGCTTTCTCTGTTACAGCTGAAAATGATCCATTGAATTTTCGCCCAAACCCAGAGAATTTAGTCAGCAAGGTATATTCTCAATCTCCTATAACATTTAATTCTTTATGTTGTAGAATATTTTTATTCCCTAAAATAAATATATACATACATTTGTGTTTTTATTTCTATTTAGTTTGACCAAGAAACTGATGATGAGGACGATGAAGACAGGAAAGTTGGCTCTGGGGAGAAGGTACCCCTTGCTGCCAGGAAATATGCTCCCCCCAGGATTGCACCAATGCATTATGGTAACTGCTTTAATTTTTATGTTTTACATTGTGAGAACTAAATTTAATTTGAAAATTGCAGTTTTTCCCCCACATACTTATTGAAATGTTTTTTTTAATTGTTTTGTTTGTAAAACTCTAATGTTATAACAGTATAAGGTTGGATTAAATCTGCTGACCTGTTGAATAAGTGATATTAACTTGTTAAATGCAAGTTTTTATCCTAAAATTGTACATTTTGGGTTTGAGTCGTGCTTTGGATCTCATTAACACAAAGCCTAAACGGATACAACACAAATTAAAACAGAATTGTATTATTTCATGTAAAAATCAAGGAACTCTTACTGATTGCTGCTGGATTTTGCTTTGAAAAGTTTAGTTTTTTTGGGTTCAGACATACATATTTTCCAAAATAGCCCATCGTTTTGTTTAGTAAAACTTAAGAATCTGCTTACACAGATGATGATCTATCAGTGGCTGACAAACAAAAGCAGCTGCTGAATAAACAAAAGAAAGCAGCGCTGCGAAGTTCGGTAATTGAAGAGTTGCGGCGTCAGTACAGCGACGCACCAGAGGAAATCAGAGAACGTCAGGACTTTCAGACAGATAGACAGATCCGAGAGGAACAACACAGGTAAGTTACAAGAGTCAATGATTTGAAAAAATAAAAAGGTCACAATATCGTGTATAATGTAGATTTGATTTAAATTTTTTTGGTTAATCCAAATACATAATAAATGACTGAGTGTGCATTCCAGATTCTTTAAACAAAAAGTCTGATGCATAAACTGGTCAGAAATGTCATATATTCATTGTGTTGGCAAAATAAAGAGTAGTAGGTGGTGGTTCACATGTATAATTAATATAATAATTAAAAGCATATTTTTTTGTATTAAATTACCAACATTTTCAGTGCAAGTGAAGTGTAAACATTTGTGTTCTCTTCACAGGAAAAACTATGAGGAGTCTATGATGGTGCGCCTGAACCTGTCACGAGATCAGAAAGTCAGGAAGAGACGCCATGTAGGAATGTCATCACAGCTGAACAGCATCACACATTTCAGTGATATTACTGCACTGACTGGACAAACTGCACCAGTGAGTGAAGTGTAAAATGTCTGATACTATAAACTAATGGCGAAAAACTTTAAATGTGTGTGTATCAATATGTGAAGTAGCCAATATTAAATGTGTGTGTTATAGGAGCTGGCTAATGCAAGACCAAAGAAGAGGAAACTGTTAAAGAAGAAGAATTGTAAGACCCTTTATGATTGAGTTAAAAATCAGCATGGTAGCATAATGGTGTGATTGATTCACTGTTTTTGTGTTGCAGTGATGAAAAGAAAGTAAAACTGTTCGATGCAGATCTCAACTTGTATTTTGAAAATGCAATAAACTGTTTACTAAATCACGAGTCAGCATGTTGTGTATACAACACAAATGAACATTAATACTGCACATTTACTAGTCTTACTGACCTAAACTCATGCTATACATAATTATGGATGTATATCAGATAATACATCTATTATGTTGATGCAGTACAAAAATGATACAGTAAGAAATGTACTGACATTCTGACTGTTAAAGAGGCTAGGTAATACTTAATGATACTACTTAGCCTGTCCATATATGGATCACTTTTGGACTTAAGTTTAAGGAAGTAAAAGTCCACTGTAACAAAAAAATGACTACTAAAATTTGTGTAAATGATTGATCCAACCACAAATAAGTACAGCAACAGGAGTCACCTGTAAATGCAAAAGTTGGGAGACTTTAGCATACTGGCTGAAAATACATATATTTTTCATCAAATTCTGATTCAGTTATTGACAAAAAATAATCAGCTACGCTCATATATAAAAAGAAAAATGACACCCAAAAACATGGTGATGTCATTAGACATCTGAAAAGTAACTAAACCCAATTTCCAAACTACTATTCCTGAATTTGAAAGTAACTCCATCGATGCATATAAGGTAGGGGGGGGGGATTCTAAACAGTAACCAAGTACATACAGTTCAGTTTCTAAAGTGCATAATAATCAGGAAGGAATAAAAAAAAAATGAAGGAACTGAACTTTATGAAAAGAACTAGATTTTTTTGAAAAGCAACTTTCAATTTGAATCAAAATGTGTTCAGCCACAGGGTCAGTATTCTCCATTTTTGACAGGACACGCACAGAACAAATGTTCCTTATTTTTCTGAAACTCAATTTCTTGAACTATAACACTGAATTCAGAATTACCTTCACATCTAATGAATCAAAACAAACGTTTCATTTTTTTTTTTACAATATTTTATTTTTTTTTTTCATAATTACAGACTCATGGGTTAAAAATAAAAAAAATTAAAAAAAGCAAAACTTTTTTTTTTTTTCAAACCCACTCCCCATCTCAAAAAAGGCCCAAGGAGAAAGAAAACAAACCCTGTTCTTACACCCTCCCAATAAATGAAAGCATTGCTCATTTTTTATGAGCCAGCTTTAAATTCTGGGATCAGGCCTCACTCTGAAACAAGGGCCCTTGAAAATGTACCCACCCATTTAACCTTGAACCTCATCCTTCCTCTCTCACTCTGCCGCGTGTTAACCAGCTGGTTAGCTCTGGCTTTATAAATATGTGGTGGTGGAGGTGTGGAAGAGTGTGTCTGTGTGTGTTATGACTGCATTCAGCGTTTATTATTGTAGTAAATTGGCCTTGGGTCACCCTGTGCCCCTCCTCCTCCTCCTCCCCACATAAGTGTGGATAGAGGAATAGAGGGTGCAGAGAGAGAGAGGGACGATGGTGAGACTGTAGGAGGCGCTGCAGCCACTGGGGGAGGAGGAGTGCTCAGCCTCCACTGGTCCTGAAACCTGAAACGACAAGAAGTGGTCTAGTATACAGAAAGGGGGGGGGGAGGAAAAAGACGAGTAGGATGGTTCGGAAAAGAAAAGGGAGGGAAGCAGCACGCTCCAGTCAAGTCTCTCCGATTAACGGTATGGAGATGGATAGAAGCGTATGTTTAAAAAAGACTTAAACCAAAAAAAGTATTAAAAAAAAAAAAGAATAATTGATGGGTACACAAAAGAATGTGAACACACAGCCTGTTTTTCCCCACATTTGAGACTTAATATTTTCAATAAATGTTAACCTAAATCATACTGCATACGAAACCTACAGTGTAATCAAGGCTCTTTGCAGCATGCATGTGCTATGTGCACAGAACTTTTACATAATCTAAATCAACTCCATATATGCTCCACCGAAAATGACCAAAGGCACACTCCAAATTCTTGGTAATGGGATGTTCAAGAAATGCACATAATGTGATGGCTGAATGTTCACATCATTTTGGGCATACAGGAGGGAGAAGAGAGTTATTATATTAAAAAAAAAAAAAAAAAAGATCGTCTTTAGTAGTGCACAGAAAGAATTTGCGGGACATGTATTAGTCAATGAATAATAAATCAAAGGCAGAAAGGAAAAGCAAGTAAAAACTTCCAGTAACAAAATGAAACTTTAAAAATGGCTAGTGATCAGTGCTTGAACATGCACAAGGTTAAAAAAGAAAAGAATAAAAGGAGAGCAAGGATAAGCAGAATTCCATGGAATATACGAGGTTTAAATAAGAGGGATGAACAGATAAGCAGTGAAAAAAAACATCCGCCAAGTCTCATGTTTTTAGCAAGTAAGATGAGGAAAAACATGGACAGATGGACAAGAATGGTAAAAAGGCTGAATTTAAGATGCTATGGAAAGATTTAACAAACAATACACAGAGAGAAATGCAAAGAAAGAAGCAGTAACTGCTATGAACAAAAGGTAAAACAAAAAATGTTGGGGTGAATACAGACAGGGCAACCTCTGGCTTTGTACAACACTGTGCTTGACTCACATGTTCATGACACATGTTCAACAGAACAGCAGCAGCTGCTCTAGTGTGAGCAACTCACAGCCAGATGAAAGGAGACACATCTGCAGCCTGACATCACATCCTTCTGTAAACCAGCAAAAACCTGGGTGTACCTTACCAGGGTGAATGCACCACTCACGCGCATACACACACCAGTCAGTCTGTCCAGGAGATGCTAACTTCACTCTCCCCCCTCCCCATGTTTTTTTTTTTTTTTTTTTGTCTTTTTTTTTTTCTTCTTTTTTTCTTCCTTTATTGAGAGGGGGATTCTCTTTTTTAAACAGAGAAGGGGATGACAGTAAAAAGGGGAAATGAGAGTGGAAGGGTTATTAGTAAGGGGAATACCACGATGTTGATCGCCCTCTGCCCCTGAAAGAAAAGAGAGAGAAAAAGAGGGTGAGTTCTTTTTGGTTGAAGAAAGGAGGACACTATTTTTTTAACATGTTGATATGTGTAAGGGGCTTAATATTCAAGTGTTAGTTTTATAATATATTTTAGGCATATCAAATTTCTTGTGGCCCAACTTAATAGAAGCGAAGTGCTTCATTATAATATGGATTTAATCTAGGGGAAGTGAAGACATCCTCTCTCCCTCTTTATCTCTCTCTGTTAGGGCTCCTTTGGTCACTGCAGGGGAGAGATGATGGACACATACACACATGCAAAAAGCAGGTTTCCATCCAGATGTTTACCAAACACACCTATATCATACCTTATGAGCCTAAGTTGAATCCTTAATGCAGAAAACTTAACATTTAAGTCCTCTTCCTCACATACACAAAAATGACAAGGAAATGCTTTATTTCAATCCAAAACAATTATGTTCCATTAGACAAACCGATTACACGCAGTTGTAACGACGCAACACCAATAAAGTTTTTTTTTTTCTAACCAAATACTACACAAACTAAAGAGGAAATACGGCAAAGAGAATAAACTAAAATACACACCGCAAGCAAACCTGTCACATCACATTCAATCCAAAAAATATTGATGCAGCACTTCTAAAATAAATACAATCAAAGAGAATTTGGAAATTCTGCATTTGTGCTCAACCTTAAAAAATCACAGAATGCATCATTTAAAATTATTCCATTTTTAACACAAGTACCATACTGTCTAAAATCCAGAGCATAAAATCATTCCAAAGTGGAAAAGGGTGCAGTCAATGGTGTAACACCAGCTGTGCCACCCACGGTATTTTAAAGAAAATACTACTCTGGGGGAAAAACAAACACTATATTCATAGTCCACATATTTTACAAATTGTATATGCAGATCACTGATATAAACGGGAGCATTAATATAAACTAAAAGAAATATTCATACTCATTTAATGTGGTCTTAAAAAAAAAAAAAAAAAAAAAAAAAAAAAAAAAAAAAAAAAAAAAAAAAAAAAAAAAAAAAAAAAAAAAAAAAAAAAAAAAAAAAAAAATTCCAACTTCCCATTCAGTCTGAAAACAAATTCAGCTTTAAAAAATCTAGCACAAGTGTTACCCCTTAGGCTTTTAATAACTAAAGACAACAATAATCATGCTAAATAATTAAATTAGTCACCACGAGTTGAGTCAACTTTGGTACTTGTAAAATCTTTTTTGTAGTATGCAGATTAATAATAAACCAGTACAATTTATAACCCATACAAGTGGCAAAATTGAATGACAAATCAAAAAGGATTTTAATAAACCATATACTTGAAAAAACCCTAATCTATGAGGACTTTTCCTCCCTCCATTTTCCCTGGCAAAATCTCTTCATATCAATAACAGTCTGCTTGACTAGTTCATTTCTCTTCTAAAACAGCATTCCTCTACTGGATGTTCTCTACATTTTATGTCAAAATATCTAGCCAAACATCACATCTGGGTGGATGGGAAAACAAAACATGCAAAAGAGAACAATCCAGACATGCGGCATAAATATCATAAAACATACAAACAAATGCATGACATCCAATTAAGAAAAAAAGAAAAGAAATGTTTATCTATTTCTCCAGATCTCCCAAAACACAGACACACACACACTTGACTGTGCTTTTATAAAAGGCACAATCCATACAATCAGTTAACTTCTGCATTAATTCAATATCAGGCTGCAGGAATGAAACCTCTATTCTGGTAGTGATGTATGGAAGCGCAATAACAAATGGTATAAATGAGATGCTTTACACTCCAATGTCTGTAGCATAAAATCCACCCACAATCTGCGGTCATTTCACAGCATGAAATGTAGATACAGCAGGAGGGTGACGTTTATAGCTATTCAGACTCTAGATAATAAGCATTTAAGTGAGACATCAAGCCAATTACAGTTTATTTAAAGCCTCTGATGTAAAAACATTGTACTGTTTTTTGCATTACACCAATGAAAAATGCTTTAAAATTGTCATGTTACTTGTGTTTTCCCCTTCATTGTACTGATGAAGGGGCCAGTGATGAAACACTACTACATAGACTACCCTGGTTGTGTGTAAACACTGACATTAGATGCGTCTATGAGAAATATGCAAAGCCAAACAATATAACATTAGTCAAAGTTCTGTGAAGTTCGTTGAACGAACGAAAATACGAAGTGCAATTCTGTTATGTTGCTGAGATAAATATAACACCAAATGGAGGTTTGCAGTGTTTTGTATGTAAATGTTTAAGCGAAATGGACTAATGTAAAAAAAAGGGGTTCTAATAACTTTATTACATTAGCAAACATTTTTAACATGTTTAGATAGTGTTGTGGTAATCATTTGAACAATTAAACAATGTTTGGATCTGGTTGAAAATCCTACATAGTAAGAATACATTTAGTTAAAGCAGTGTTGTTATATGGCAAGGCAAGTCAAAGTGTGGATGAATGTTTGAGTGAATTTGTAGTGTACCTAAAGGCCCGTCCTCTTCCTCTGGGAGGTGTGTATCCACTGTAATATCGAGCTCGAGAAGAAAAACTTCCCCCGCGTGAACGAAACCTGGCTCGGGGGAACCCACGGTCTGTGGTGCTGATACCAGGCCGATTTGTCCTCTTTGCTCCAACCTTAAAAAGACCAGTATACTTTAAAACCAAGTACCTTGTTTTTAAAATTCTAATTGAGAACAGACATTTCAGAAACTATATACAATGCGGTTTCAGCTAAACTGCTAATCACAAAAATAACCCAATAACAGTCTGATAACAGGTCCTTCTGCACACCAGCTCACCTTTATCTGCCTTCCTCTAAATAAAGACTCATCCAGGGCCATGGCTGTTCTGACAGACTCCTTATCTGCAAACTCGATATAGGCAAACCTAAAACAAAGTTAAGTTATCAATGTTGACTTGTTAAAACACTTTCACTGGACAGGTGATTTTTTGAAATTTGAATGCACTTGTAAAGTGTTAGTGGTGGCACAGAAAAATGTGTAATTAATATTGTTTGCAGAAACATTTACAACAAATATACCCATTTAAGTTCTGTGGCAACCATGTTTAAAATATTGAAGGTTTAGACCTGTTGCTTACCCTTTTGGGTGTCCTGTAAATTTGTCACACAAGATGGTGACTCTATTGACAGAACCACAACCATGAAAATGAGCTTCTAGCTCCTCTGCTGTTGCTCCATAATCCACCTGTAAAGAGAAAACAATTGTTAATGTAAAACACAATTTTCAGCTATGCCAAATATTTTGAATGCATATATGTAAATCTCTCAAATTTAGGGCTTTATAATCTATATTGCAAATATATGCAACAAGTTTTATTTAATGGAACAGTTTGTACAATTATTTTGTAAAAGAAATTAAATCTCCATAAACTTACATTTCCAACATAAATAGATCTTCCGTCAGCTTCAATTTTCTCTTCAATGGACATAATCACCGGACCGGCTGCACAAACATTCCAGATTAAAATTACTTGTTACAGGTAATTTACTTATTACAGTACTAAACCAAATAAATTGCAACTTTTTTTTCAAAAACTTTTTTACACATTGTGGGGACTTCAAACTTATCCATAAATACCACTACCCTAACAATACCCATTACCAATAAACAATCCCAACTGCAATTATACGACAATTTTATTATAAAATATTTCCATTGTGAGGACCAGTTGAATTATTTTATAATTATTTAGTATCCAACATATTTAACATACCGCAGAAACATGGGAAGAAATGACGAACCAGAAGAGTACAAACACACCAAGACTCAACATAGAAAGGCCCTTTGTTCACTCAAGCCAAGAATCAAACATAACCCTTCTTGCTGTGATGTAGAAGCGTTAACCACAGAGTCACTGTCCACTTATTCGGAATGGGGGAAAATGGCTTTACTAACAATGTAAAGTTAAGCAGAATGAAATGTGTTGCGTCAAGCAAGACGCAAACAAGTTTAACCCATCTTTTAGAGGATGCTGGTTTGAACATGACTAGATGCAAATCACGTTATTTATTTATTGCATTGCTTGCTAATCACAGCATCACATTGCTGCCCCATGACTTTTTGCTCTTGCGTGGCACATGATCAGCCAAATTAAGATAAAGAAAAATCAGCAAGGAGAGGCAGACTAAAGGATTATATAACAAAGACAGCATTTCTAAAAAATTGGGATATTTATAAACAAAAATGAGTTTGTTCATTCTCTTGAACCTTTATGAATCATGGCCTATAATGGACAGAACATGGATCGACGATGAAAACAATTACAGTAATTGTTGAAAGTTTATTTCCTGCAATGTACTCAAAGTTGGAAAAAGTTTTATAGAATATTTAAGTTAAACTATTAAAACATTTAGTAATTAGTGGATATGAATCATGGAGAAGGAGAATTTTTTTAAATAATTTTATTTTTATTCCTGATAACAGCATAATTATTATAAAAAAAAATACCATACATGTATACAGTTTTGCTGACACGTACTTCTAGTGTAGAGTCCATCCAATCAACAAGATTAGCAAAGATTCGTATCAAAATAAACATAATCGAGGTGTTTGCTAAAAGGCATTCGGGTTACACTTTCGTTGCAGTGCTATACCCACCACCCCAGTTCTCTCACCTGGTGGAGGACTGAGGTTCATCTGTTTCTCCACCTCATTCTGGAGCTCCTTTAGCTTCTCAGCTTCCTCCTCCATCTCTCTCACCCGGGCTTTAATGGCCTCCAGCTCCTGCATAAAATTACAAAGATCAAGTCAGACAACGACACAGCAACACAACAAAGATGGGGCTGGAAATTTTTGTGCAGTGGTATCTGAATTTGATCAACCCTTCAGCTTCAGTGAATGAAATATAAAAGTTAAATATTTTACCCTAAACGTCACAATATAAACAAAAAAATTGTAAAAATAGCCAAATCATTAAAATATCTTAACCATCAGCCTTTGTTCTTATGTGTGCACTTCAACTCTTGCGCATGTTTATTTCCAGGTTCTCATGCAATAGCTCAACCTATTTTACATCCTATGAAGTCCAATAACTGTTGAGGTTACCTTCATAGGTTTTGTTTTACATAGCTACTCATATAGCTACATAATCAGAAGACTTGCTGTCAAAAGAATAGGATCGCTGGTTCATGTAATTGATCAAGTTAACAAATTTTAAGGTCAAGTTCTATTCCAGTGAAATGATGTAAATAATATTTAGACATAAAAATAAGAACTACGCTCAAATTCATCAGTATATGTGAGAATGAGAAAAGAGTAGTGTTACTAAATAGAAAATACCTTTAAAGCTACAAATTTCTCCATCATTGAAAAAAAATTAAAGAAGTTAATTAACTACCAAAACAACTAACACAATATAGAACAAAAACACGACTTTGTCCATAATCGAACAGAATAAAACCAGGATGAACAATGTCAATTCATCAATTTCAGTACTTAACCCATTGAATTTTAAAACATGAATAAAATCAGTATTTACATCATGTTTTAATCTAAACAGCACCTCCCACTTGGATGTAAACGCTGTTATGGATGTACAACAAATTGGTCAATAAAACACATTCACTCTAAAGTAATGGCTTTAAAATAAGTTAATGATATCAGTGACCTATGGTCAGCATAAAAGGCAGCAGTAGTAGTCAATAAAAATAGATTACGTGGACAAAGCTTTACCAGTTACTGAAAACAGAGGGAGAGTGTGATGAATGTGCAGTTGAGGTGAATTTTTAGAATAACTTGTGTAAACCACTCAATTAATAATAAGCAAAAATATTTAAATATTTAAAAACTGTTTCATCCTTCTTGCATAAGCATATTTATTTTGAACATTGTTCATGTTCACACATATACAAAGGTTAATAACGCCATTAAATTTTAAACCACAGTTAATAAGACTTTGTGAAATTATTTAACAGATATAAACTCTCTCAACCATTAGGTTTGTGATTTCCTTTGATCACGACTTTGTGTTAGCATCTCTCTGCCTGTTCATTTTCACAAGTTAAATTTTTAACTTGCACCCCCTGCTGGCTCACTGTAGTAATTTCGGCCTATTTACAATGTGCCTTTTACTTTTTGCATTATTTAATAAATGTTGTGTTGCTTGGAGTAAAAAAAAAAGGTTTTACATAATTTTTCATTGTTAATTACTTATATAAAAACACTACCAATAAATTCAGCAGAAGGACGACACCTAAAGCAACAAAAGTGCCATTAAATTAAGAGGGCAGTAATGAATGAAATGGGGCCATCTGCAGTAGTTCAACGATCACACTAGCAATAGTCAATCTTTGCTAATTACCTTTAAGTACCATAGTAAAATTAAAATGCACCAGTTACCACTATTACTAAATGAGGAAAAAGCTTTTACATATCACACATGTTACAGTTCATAGTTAAGAACTCATGTTGCAGTAATTATTAGTTGAGTAGGTGGCAATGAATAGCTGAATATTACTGTGTTAGGAAGTGATCTGGGGCACTCTGTGCCCGTGAAGCATACTGATGGACAGGAAAAAGGCGTGATGCCATGCGCACACACGCACCCGGAGTGTGTTGCTCTTGTTGCAGTGCTGCAATGCAGGGCAGATCGCACCCTGTTTTAGCCCAATTCACATACTGCTTCATTCGGTTCAACACAAACCCATCCAGCTTTTGATTTAAAACAAGATTTTTAAGGATCTAAACTTGGCAAAGGTTATGTCAAAAACTAAATAAATTACAGCCAAAAGTGCAGGTGTATGGACATATTATAAAGCGATTTTATCGATGCTGGCAACAGATTATATGGATCTTACTGTATTCTAAATCCCTGTAAAGAATTGCAATTTCACAAATTAATCAGATTACCTAAATTTTCATCTTTACCAAACAGTTTCGTTCTGAACGAAAAATGACCGATCACCACAAGCTCTGCATCTTATATCGTCCAGACACTTAAACCATTTAAGATTAAGAGCAAATCATAAAAAGATTTTTTAAAAAGTCATCAACACACAACACTTTGGCACAGTTCACCGACCGAATTCAAAACCCAAGCTTACAATAGCAACAGATCAAATCATGATTACATTCAGTGAGGCACTGGTTCATCTGTAATAACAGACAACGCGCTGAAAGAGCTGCATGCGCGACCGAAAGCGCAGCGACCTCCATCACAGCCGCCGCCGTTAGCATGAACGCTAACGAAGACGCAATTCTATTTGGAGAAGAAAAGAGGCGCGTGTGCATTTACCGTCAGCTCTTCGCCTCTCCGCGGACGGCAGCAGCGTTAATGGCGGCCTGTCCTACCCTTCTCTAACGTTAGCCCTGTCTCACGGCTCACATTTTTCTGCGACGAGAGTTTTTCTCCCCCCATCACCATCAGGTCGCCGACAAACCAGCTAACAGGGGTGAGAGCCGATTCCCGGGTCGATTCTCCGAATCAGTTGTCAGAGTCGAGCTCAAATCTGTGGAGTCGGTACAGCGAGATTATTGGATATCTGGGCGTAACTAAACTTGGTTAAACTGGACATCAAAATGGCTTAGTGGTTAGCACGTGCACTTCTCAGCACTGGGGATCCAGGTTTGAATTCGTTTGTGTCTGTGTGGGTTTCCTCCGGGTTCTCTGATTTCCTCCGGAGCCCGAAAACATGGTTTCAAGGTAAATTAAATGCTCTAACTTGCCCCATAGAGTCCATGTTTGTGGGAGTGTGCCCAGCAATGGATTGGCACCCTGTCGTGGGTGTATCTGCCCAGCACCCAAAATGGTCTTCCCCCTGGATGGGCATAGGGGATTAATTGGAAATTTATAAACTTGGTTAAACTTAAATTAAGTGATGGGAGAACAGCACGAGTTTTCAGGCAACTAACAGAAGTTATAAGAGTACGACATTACAGTGGATAAAACTACAATCAGTATTTTGGTAGACTGAGGGTTGAAATGAATGAATGGTGTAACCCCATTTTAACACCGCAGTCACTGTCATATCACAAATGCTTCATATGCAAGTTATGTACTGACATCCACAAGGGGATTAACATAAGCATAACCATTGGGAATTTTTATTTCTTTTTGTGTACACTTTCAGTCAGTAAATGCTTTTCTATTAAAGAAGACATACAGGGCATTCTGATTCCCCGGTGACCATTGTGATAAAACGAAATTAGGACTGTGACCGCTACTCTACTTAATTAAGGCATTTGCAAATTGCTCAGTGCCAGGCATTGGCCGAGTTCACTCAACTTCACGAGAAACAACAGTTTAAAAAAAAAAACAAAAAAAAAACAATCCAAGGTCAACTACATCAGATTTCAACCATGGTTCAACAAAGGTTTTAATTTTTTTTTTTAACAATTAAGGTGCCAAAAATACAGGAGTAGTATGATAATTAAATGACAAAAATGTAGACCATAACCTGGAGTTTTGTTGAAACCAGTTGCACCTGATAAGAAATCACTATTCTGTATGTCATATATTTTTTTAAAAACTATCATTAATCAGATCCCATTCTAACAAACTGAGGGCAATCTGAATGCTCAAGATGAAACACAGGAAATTACTGTATTTTCTTTCTTACGTTTTAAATTGTTCTGATGCATTTGTATTCTGCTAATACGAGTTAGATTTATTTTAAAGAGACAGCAGTGGGTCAGTCATAGGCTTATGGAACCATCCCTGCGACCTGAAGAACCTCAGTTCAATTACAAATACTTTTTGTTAAACAGTGGCAAACCAAATAAAATATATAAAACTTTATAAAGCTATATTTAAATATACATTTACTTCATGTGGTCTAGGACAAATGCATAGACAACTTTCTTTCAGATATGGTTTATTGCTTAAATTATGCACACATTTTTTTCTATGTTAAGTGTTTAGATATTTTTCAATTCTTTTTTCCCCAAATTTTTTGCCTTATGCCCAGTCCTTAACTATTTTCTCATGGTGTGATTTTATGAACTAACAATAAACCCATAGTTTGCACACTATGGCACTGTACCTCAATCGTCCCTATAAAGACCATCTGTTGTAACACTAACATGTTCAGTTTAAATCTATAATCTCTTAATAAGACGATGGATGAGTTAAAAACAGACAAAACACTAAAGCGCAGTTAACATCCAGTACCAAAAGCGATGCCTTGATGCCTTAGGTCAATTACAAAAGCACTGCTGATGTGGTATTATATGGAAAGAAAGTCAACATTAAGCACAGATAGTTAATCATACTATTCAAACAACACCAGAAAGTAACAGCTGAGTTTAAATTGTAATGGCCTGAAAAAAATCTACTAAAAAGGTTCGGTTCAGAGTCTAATAACTCCATGAATCGAACACCCACCATAACGTGTCCAGAAAAACGAGGCTGCGCCAACATGGCCGTCGGTGCTAACGCTACTATGCTAACGGTGCTTCGAGAGCAACAATGGGAGCCGGAAAAGAGCACTGGAAATGTTGTTAAGAAAATAAAATCTAATGAGAGCATAATGTTTTTATACATCCACTCACAAGGCAACAACCTCACAAATCGAATTCCTGTCGGAAAACTCTAGGTCAGTGCACCGCTGTACTACACAGAACGTCAGAACACATGAGGTGGCCATGTGAACTGACAGATCATTAGCATTGTGGTATTCCTTGCGGACCGTGATCGAACTAAAAGCCAAGCAGCAGCTGCCCACCACTTACCGGATCCTCGATAGCGGCCTCTCCTTCATCCAATCCCGGGTCCTCATCGCCGACTCCCGGGTCCTCTAGCTCAGGATGACCGGGGTCTGAGTCGAGCAGAGATTCTTCCGCTAATCCGTTCCCGAACTCAGCCATTAGTCCGGTTTTAGTCCGACTCCCACTGGCGGGAAAAACCACGTTGCGAACAAATTAAACTTCAAAAAGAAACAGTCGGACAAACGGCCTTCCTGCACCGTTTCTGAGCTACTACTCGAAACCAAAGCGCTTACTTCACTTTAATCCAAATCACACAGATGCTTCCCTCGAGTGTTAATCTAATTTACTTCAGTATTTTTTGCTTAAACATTTAATTACAAAACCCGAATCTCCAAAGCCTGTGATACGGTTTGCATCGTGTATATTCCAGAATAGAAATGGACCCCTTAGGCGGAACGTTTCTTCACTGCAGGAGCTATCGTGTCATGTTATTGGATAGTCGTGGCACTTTAGCCCCACCCTTGTTTTCTTAAAACATTCTATTGGTCATAAAATCACTCGTCGTCGGAATTGAATTTACGACGTTTTTTAGGACTGGATAATGGTATTGTCAATCACCCTACGTCATGGCCACAAAAAAAAAAAAACTTACAACGGCGGTTGCTCAGACAGAAAATAAAATTGAATGTTATAACAATATTATTCAAATAAAAACAATTATTAATTTATGTACCAAAACCAATAACAAAAGTTTCCAAACTTTTTTCTCTTTAGTTTAAGTTGCTTAAATAATATAAACCTACAAAATCCAAAAAGCTGGGAATGCACTAAGAAACTATGTTGAATTTGTTGGTGCACATGAATTTTTAATTAAAAAAAATATAAAACAAACATGAAATTAAAGTTTTTTTAAATTTTTTTTTATTTTTTAAAAAAGATATCTAATATTTGTTAAAAATGAAAAAAAAAAATAGAAATTTATGGCCTTGTTTTCATTTATTTAATTAGGAGTTGAAAATCTGGACATCATTGGCTATTTGTTGACAGGAATATTTCATTTTATAATATTACGTGTAATTCTTTACAAGAGTCGCTTTTCTAGTGGGGGGCAGATACACCCAGGGCGAATACATCGCTGGGCACACACACTTACACAGACACACAATTTAGAGCACAGTCGACCTTGAATCCATGTTTTTGGACTGTGGAAGGAAAACGGAGAACCAAGAAAAAAAATGCACTTGGACACGGGCAGAACATGTACATTTTACTCAGATCAGGATCAATCCCGGATCCCCAGCACTGAAAGGTAAACATACTAACCACTACACCACCATGCCGGTGGCTTTCGAGAAAGGAACGTACATCAAGGGCCTAACCACAAATCCAACCTTCAACTATTTATTTAAAAATCTATTTTATTTTTTATGGCAAAAACATGTAAATAACATGGTGGTGGTTTTTAAACAAATGTTTTTTTTATGAACTATAATATAGTACAGCTTTTCATTTATTCAGCAGTTCATTTATTAGACACTTAAACTTGTAAACTGTAGCTGACCGTGCAAAATATTGAACATTGTGCAGATTATTTTAGAACACAAAAAGTGAACATTGTGCTGCTAATTAAGATTTGTAGTTATTTATAATCACTTTCTAACAAAAATTGAAAAAAAAATCACACCAACTGTAAGTGTAGTTCAGTTTATTGTCTGTATATGAAAAAGATTCAACACAAAATTAAGGTACAAGGGGAAATTAACAAGCTTAAACAAACCTCTAATATTTCATACCAGCAGTTATCATAATTTCTCAGTTTCTTACCAAAAACAATCTGAATGAGGATAGATGCTATTAAAAACCGTTATGATTAGTAATAATAATTATAATAATCAAACCGTGATGATAGTAATCAAAACAATAGCAAGAAGTTACAAGTGATAAGTGTTAATGGAAACTAAATGAAAATTAAGAAGAAACCAGACCTGCACACCTCTGTACAGTTCCTGCTCAGTAAAGACGAGCTACGGCTTAACACAGAGTGTTAATAACGGAATGACACACATTTGAAATCCACTGTGCGTCAAGTCTGTGTTCCGACTCAATACATCTCCGTCCTGTGCCAGACGCAAAGCAAATCCCATACGAAAATGTCACTTAGCTCAAAACGCTTTTTGGTTGTTCCTTTTAGATGACAAAGCAAACTTTGGAATTTAATAGTTTCTTTAAAAAGATTATTTTTTTATTTTTGTTAAACAAAAGCAACATTATTACTACACAACTAAAAATCAGGAAAAAAGAGAAAGAAATAGTCTTTAGTATTGAATTTTCGGACTTGCTCCTCAATCACCAACAAAGCAACTCAAAAGTACCTTGTGGTCACCTGGAAGCATGTTGGGATGAGAACAAGTCACAGCCATGTACAAACCAGGATTAAAAAATGCAAACATAAACAGCTCATAAAAAATGCAGTGACTTGTCAAAGGAAAAAAAATACTAAATAGAGAAATTAGAAAGGTTCCTTAAAATTTATGCTGATGTAAAACTTTGGCTTGATGCACAGCAGTTAGGTCTGATCCCATTCCTGGAACACTTGGGTAATAAACACTTTATAGGGTGGAAACCTTAAAACCTGTCAGACCATTGAAGGAACAAAAGTAAAAGTGCTGTATGATGATCAGTGTGGAGCTAGGATTGTCTCATCTCAGTTTCTAATAACAATGCACCTGGATCCCATTTATAATCTATTAGCTTTTAAAAACAGCTTTTGTGTAGGCACGGGGGGGGGGGGGGGGGGGGGGGGGGGGGGGGGGGGGGGGGGGGGGGGGGGGGGGGGGGGGGGGGGGGGGGGGGGGGGGGGGGGGGGGGGGGGGGGGGGGGGAAAAAAAAAAAAAAAAAAAAAAAAAACATTACGAAATAAAAATCGGGACAAATTAACACAAGCTGCATTATGTACACAACTACAAGTTGTGTACATAATGTGCGAAACAATGATATCCAATAGGTTTTAAAGATTTGATATAAATATGGCTTAATATTTAAATCACATTTTATGTCTAGACCTTTTATGTCTATGTTCAAGACCATAAAAATCTATACAAAATAGGACTGAAAAGAAATCCTGATGCTGCTTGTCATTTAATAATTTTGATTCAGATCTGTGATCAGATGCTGCACTAATCACTTGGCACAGTGTATTGATCTTAAAGACATTTGCACATGCTTGCAGTAAAGTACTTCTACCAGAGAGATTGCCTAGTCCTCTAAATCCATGATATAGCAAAGTCGCTCTAAAATAGACTTGTGCAAACCACAACAGTGTAAAGAAAGGTGGTTAGTTAAAATTTCACTTATAGTAATTTGCAGATGACTGATTTAATAACCTGGATTAATTTAATTACAGGAGCCCACATATAAAATTACGTTGCACTAATATTTTATTTTAAATGTAATCTTTTTATTTTTATTTAAACAGTTAAACAGTTTTTTTAACAGTCACTGACCCTGAATTCCATAGGATGTAAACTGCAGTAAATGTTTTAAATGCACTTTTAAAAGCAATTAAATGAATTATAAAACACCCCAATACATGCATGGGGACTTTAAAAAAAAAAGTATACTACAATGAGAAAATCTAGCAGTTATGTGGAGCCTGAATAACATTAAAATGTACAGGCACTGAAATCATACACAAAATTTAGACTTTTAGAAAAGGCATTTTTGCTTACAATGTACAGCACTAAGTGGAATTTTAATAATACTGTATTAGACTTTTAGACTAAAATCAAGCAGTCCTCAAACTATACCACAAAAACTAAATCTAATTTTTCTATTTTTTGAACCACCTATATATTTAAACCCTGGTTTAAATATGAATGCTTTAAATAGTTATCAGACCCTAGTGCACTTGACCCAGATTTATTATGTAGTCTTAAAATCAAGATAAAATATAAAGTATCCAAAATAGCATTTGCTAAATTATACAAATACATCACAATGGCACTGCAGCTGCACACTGTGCTGGTGTAAATTGACATGGCCCAAACTGTATTGCGTATAAAGGGATTCTCATTGTGGCATCAGGATCATTATATTACGCTCACTGGCACATATAAAAAAGAAATTAAACATGGCAGTCTTCCTATAATCTAGAGATTGCTTATTTGCATACCGGAGATGCCACGGCCATCTGAGGTCAAAGTCCAAAGAGTGCAAAGTGACTGTGCTTTCAGAAAGGAAAAGGTGACGTACCCTTTGCCCCATCAATCACAGAGGTGCTGGCCAATCATGGAAGGAAGTCTATCTCCATGTAAGCAGAATGGACTGGGAGTGCTTTCTCCTAAATTATGTAATTACCTCCCATCATGTTACATTAGCAGCAGCTTGTAAAAGATATGGCATTGGCACGAAATGACAACCTTAACCTTTCTTGTTTGGTGGCTGCTATGTGACAGAAGAAATGCCTAAGTGGTAGGAATCGAGCACAACTGAATTGTAAGGAAAAAGGGGGAAAAATATTTTAGCCATGGTCCAGCTACTTAAAGAATTTATGTTCAAATAAAAAGGTGAAAAAACATTATAATACAAGATTGCACTGTTAATCAACTAAGCATTTATGAATAACTCCATTTCACAAATAAAAACTTAAGCTGGGATTTGTAACCATGCAGTGCGTAACCTCTGAGAACTGGCACCAATGGTATTCAACATGGTACAGATGATACCTGAACCATGAAGGGTAAAAGACCTCAGACATATTCTTTGGTGGTTCTACTGAGGGACACAAGTAGATCCACTATTCCTGTAGTTAAATATATAATTCAATATTAATACATTTCTCAAAAGAAGAGTAACTAAATGTACTCTCTGTAGCATTAAAGTTATAAGCTTTTTAATTTAAAGCAGCAAATTTATAGTGTATGCCACATCATTTTATACTACACAAAAAGAGCATAATATCGGCACATGCTTACTAATTGGCGCCAGACATTTTCAACACTCATGATCAGACTGTGCGTCACTAAAACTCCCAAGAACAGCTGTTAAAATTTAAGGTACAAGAACTTTAAAATGCAAATGTCTTGAAGGAGGAGGACCACCCTCACCCAGGGTTACAGAACCAGTACCATGTACATATGTAGAAGTTTTTGGGTGATACTTTGCTGGGTTTAATCTCCCAATACACGCAAGTGAATAAAATAGAGGATAATAAACAAGCACGAAAGGAAGGATTAAAAACAAGACAAAGCAGTGAAAAATGTAAAACATTACAATGCACATCCAGTTCAATCTTTTCACTGGATTATTATTATTAGTGAAATGATGTGGCGAAAAGTCTGAAATCATTTTGAGACCGGACCACTGCAGGACCACTGGTTTGGTGCTGAATTAAAAAACACAAGCACCTATAGTTTAAATGCACAATCCTCATCGGTCTGCCACCACGAGGGTTAACATTTCTTAGGTGGCGCTGCCCGTTGGTGATAGGGAGGGTGTCTGGGCACCGACCACCGAGCCATTGTTGAGTTGTCCCCCTTGACCAAAGTTTGTAGATCTCAGTTTTGCCAGATGTGCAGGAGAGAACACATGGTCACGCGCTGCGGCCCGGGACTCGAACTCAACATTGCACACATCACATTTACCCCGTAGTGTTTCACGAGCTGCTGACTGACCCGCACCTGGAGAGGCACTGGGGGTTTCCAAAACTGTCAGCTGTACTGGTTTGGGGAGGATGGGGCGGTTTGCTCGGAGTGCGTTGTATTGTAGATAAGTGCCCGAGCTCATGTCAACTTTCTTTGATGGGTCATTGGAGTTAGGGGACTGCATAGAAAAAAATAAGTCCGTTTAATATACATTCAACTAAGACATCACTACTTTAAAGCAAACATCAATAAATAATTACTATAAACCGACTCATTTGCAATTGAGTTAGCCTAATTAAAACTCATTATGATCTTCAGTAATGCAGGTTTAAACTTTGCTGTACAGTAGATACTGACTGTTCTTAATCTTAAGTATATAAAAATATAATATTGTCTATTGTTGGTAATTTGATAAGCAGTTCCTGTACAAGCACTTGAGCATAAACTGAAAACATGTCTGTGGAATGTAACGTGTACTGATTACTATACTCATTGAGCACTTGGACACCTGTACACAGTACAATACACAACAATCATGCATACACAGGTCATGTGCCATATTTCCACAACAGTAAAAATGTTTCTAAAGTCCCAGTAATATACAGCAAGAGGATTAGTTAACAGATGTATTATTTTCATATTATATCATTTTGGTAGGCATAATGTCAACTAGTTCTCTTCCCACCAGGCTATGCTACTATGACAACACGTAATTATGCCGGACCTGCTTGCATAGCAAACTGCTTCAAACTGCCTGGAAAGTTGTGTGCCAACCATCTACCAAAATGTATATGTAATGTCACTGAAAATGGGAAATCTAAAAGTTTTATTTTTGTGTATGAACTGTAGCACATTAGCCAACATTTTTTTTTACTTTGGACAACATTAATAATCTAAACAAAAATAATTTAAACAAATACAATCCATGTAATGATGTACTATAAGAGTTTGTTTATGTACCTTAATATTTTCAGATACAAAAAAAAAATGGATTTATGGTGCCTTAAAGAAAATGATTTTTACCATTCATCATTAAAGAAAATTTAAAATTAGACATAGACATACCATCTTCTCCTGCTGTAACCTCCAGCGTTTCTCCTTGGCACGTGTGTTCTGGAACCAGATCTGCACAACTTTTAGTGGCAGGCCGAGCTCAGTTCCAATGGCTTCACACTCCAAACAATTGGGATGTGCACAGGTCTCATAGCAAGACTGCAGGATGGACAGCTGCAAGCAGTTTAAGTGAGTACGAGGTCTTCTTGGGGTGGAGTGCTGCTGAAAGTAACTCTCTTTTTGGCTTTGAGCGACACTGGCTGTTGGTGTGGTAACTGTCAAGGATGGTGAAGAATGTGATGTGGCAGCAATGGTAGATCGTGGGGTGCCCAGTCCAAGCTGCTCTCGAGATAAGGTGTTGATCTTGATCTGCCCTTTCTGAGGCCAATAACTTATGCCATTATGTTTCTGAGATGTCACGGAGGGAGACTTGTGTATTGCTGTAGTGGGAAGTTTTGATGGCATGTGATTGGTTGTTCCAAGGCCAACCTTTTCTTGACTTTGTGCATCCAATTCATCTTTTCTGTTGGCTTCATTTGATTCCTCAACCTTAGTCTGTGGAGTTTGAGGAACTGCAGAGGCACTGGTTAGTACTGGGACAGGAATTAATGGGGTCACAGATTTGGGTGCTATTTTTACCATCGTATAAGTATTCCCTCCTTCCACTTTGGTCTTGAGTGCTGATGTACTGCTGGCAGCTGTAGATGCAGCCTCCTTTGGCCTACTCAAACCTTGAATAGATACTTTTACTGGTTCTCTGATCTCTAAAACCTTTTGTGTAACCTTTGGTGGATCAGTTCCTGGTTGAGATTTAGAGGAGATCCAACCTGGAGTTGATGGGCCAGAGTTTGATTTTGGGGTACTTGAAAAGATCGGCTTTGTTAATGGCCAAGTGAACTTTATGAGCGGTTTCCCCACAGCTGCTAAGGTGCCGTCACTTATAAACCGAACTTCGCCTTTGCGCTCTCTGGCCCTCATATTCTGAAACCAAATCTGGACCACCTTTTTGGGCAGGTGCACCCACTCAGAGATCTGTTCAAATTCATGCTTTCCTGGATTTGGGTCTTTAAAATAACATCCATAGAGAACATCGAGCTGGTCGGCCTGGATGATCGTCCTGGACCTTCTCATGTCCCTGAACCTTCGTACATTAGGTCGTTTTAAATCTCTGGACTTGTCTTGTTCGCTCTCTTTCTCCCTCTCCATTAAGGAGGCATTTACTTTCTCAGCAGCTCTCATGTACACAGCACTAGCCTTGGCCAAGTTATTACAGGCAGCGAGAGCATTGCTGGCTTTTGGGATTGTAATGGCAGAATCAGGTTTCACTTGAACAACAATAAGACTGCCATCTGCAGGGACACCGACTGTTGTTGGCCTTAAACCAAGACCATCAAGCAGGGCAGTCTTTTGTATAAAGGACTTGCTGGTGACTGAAAGGAGTGTGGAGGTTGCAGAGCTGTGGTTTTTTCCAATACTAAGATCCAAAGCAGAGTCACAGTCGCTGCCATTAGATATGATCTGGGTGGTTTGTCTAAGAGAACCAGTGGCAGCTCCAAGAGAACCTTGATTTTGGGTAATGGTTTGGGTACTTGTGAAAGCTGTAACTTTGGATCGGTCTGCCTCAGAAACACCAACTCCGACAACAGAAGGAGGAACCGACAAAACATAGGGACTGAATAATTGGGTGGGAAATTGGGCGAGGGAAAGGGAAAGCGGCAAGGGATGCAGAATTCCTGCTGGAAGCCCTTGAGTATCAAGTGTTACAGAAAGAGAAGTTGGGGGATCAGCTTGTGCTTCTAATTGTAAGTCCAGATCCACATCAGTTTTCTCTCTTTTGCACTCTGATTCCTCTTTATCATTTTCCCTCTTTCTCTTCTTCTTTTTTGCAGTTTGATCATCATCATCTTCCTCTTCTGCATCTGAAAGGAAAACTGTGGTGGAGCGGAGAACCTTTCCACCACCACTTGACCTTTCATTTGACAGATCTACTTGGGAGGCCAGTTTAGTGGGGCTGCCAGGCTCCTCTTTAACTGAACTACTCTGACTCTCCTCATCAGTCACCACCACAGAGGTGTAAAATTCCTCATTTTCTGAGTCAGAAGTCAAACACAGGTCTTGACTAGACGACTTGTCCTTATGTTTCTCAGCACTGCTGGACAGATCCATGGCATAACTACTCATGGCTGATGGACTCTGGGCATATTCGCTTTCATCAATCATTAGAGCACCTTCTTCATCTTCAAGGCTTTCGTCTCCATCATCCATTTCCTTTTGCTTGTCTTTGGCACAACGGGCATTGATCAACCATCTTCTTACCTCCTCCTCTGTAAGGCCTACTTCTTTTCCAAGAGATTCACAGTCTTCCCTTTGTGGACTTGCCGAATCATTTTTGGACTCGAGGAAAGCCCAGAGAACCTGAGACTGAAACTCTGTTAGAACTGGCAGTCCCATGGACAAGTTCGGACGAAATTTGCCACTTTTGTCCTGCAGGTTAGTGTTTGTGGAGATACCCTTTGCAGGACATTTCTCTAATTCAGATTCACTCTTTTGGTTGTGCAGTGGACAGGGACTGGCTTTAGAACTACCCAATAGACAAGAACACTGACGATCTTGAGCTGGACAGGATTTACTTGTAGTTGTTTCAATATATTCTTTGCTTCTCTCTTTCTGGTCCACTTTTTGAAGGTTCACTATGCCATCATCATCATCATCATCATCATCATCTTTATCTTCACACTTAAAGAAACTGCCATCTTCTTTAAGGTCCAGTTTTCCTAAATCAGCTTTCATAGTTACAGGTTCATCTGTCTGGTCTTCATTTTTCAGTGACTCCAAAGGCTCCTCTTTGATTTCACTTTTAATCTTTCTACACAATTCCTGATCTGTTGTACTTTCAGCTGTCGCTGTTTGAGCAGTACCAGAAAGCCTAAAAGCAGCCCACTGACTTTGCAAACCAGTGAGTCCTTGAGCTAAGAGTGCCTGCTGTGTGGCATTAAGACCGACGACTGGCATGGACTGCTGCAAAATCTGTTTTGGGGAATCAGCACTGGTGCTCTGAGATTGCAGCCCATTCAAGATAAGGGGCATAAGCATTTGGGGCTGAGGAATAATCTGGGCCGGTGTTGTGGTTGTGGAGGAACCAGGTCCGGTGGTAAAAAGTGAGGGAACGATGGAGTGTGGAACAGAATTAGGACTAGACGTGAGAAGAGTAAGAAATGCGGACACTGCCTGAGCAGAGGCTACTGGAGAGGAAAGCAACGAGGGAGCTGACTGTGCATGAACCTGTTCTTCATCTTTGGTCATAGTTTGGGAAACTTGAGATGCGGCTGCATTTGTTTGAACGGCACCATTACTAGTGGTAGCAGACCCAGTTGTCCCTGACCCCACATTTCCACCCCCTGTATTCACTGTGGGATTAGCGGAAGCATTACCGGCACTCCTGCTTCGACTCTGGTGCAGCACTGATTTTAAATGACTCTCCAGGGTGATGGCATGATTATAAGAGACACGACACACCGCACACTGGTAAGGTTTGCAAGATACATAAGGTCGAGCAAGAGGAGGGTTAGTGGCATCTTCATTCCCAACGCCAGTTCTCATCCGCTGGATATGGGAGGTTGAATTGTAGTGCACACTCAGTGCTGAACGAGTGGGAAAAAATTCCAGACAGGCGTGACATTTAAAGGGACGGGTAGCATCACCATCAGCAGCACTGCTCCCATCACTAGATTTTTCATTGCTGATGGAAGCCTCTGATGCATTTTCAGATTGGCCAACATTATCCTGATCCGATTCAATCCCAGTCCAGTCACTTTCTTCACCCTCAATTTCATCACATTCCTCTTTTCCCTGGGTAGAACCATCTTGGTTACCAGACTCTTCCGCATCCTGAGGCACCAATAAAGATGAGGTCTGCTGTGGTGAGCCATCTTTAAAGAAAGAGAAATTGGTGAGGAAAATATTTAAGTCGGCATAAAATTAAACAGTGAAATAAAAAGAACAACAAATTGTTTTTTTTACTGATTTCTCTGCTGCTTTCACCAGAACGATGCGTGGGAGCAGCCTGACCAAAAACAGAAAGAAAAAGTCATCATTAAAATTGAGATAACAGGGCAAATAAATTGCACATAACTTAAATGTACAGTCGATATAAAACTTTCCAATATATTTTTAATACTGCAATAAATAAATAATAAACTCCCTGCATATGCCTTAATTACAAGCATCAGCTAAATAATAACAATAAAACAGTGCTTAAATACTGTAACATCAGCTCTGAAACAAGAAGAGAGATCTACAATATTTTTTGAACCCATTGCTGACTTATTAATTGGAATAGTCAATATATACAGTTTACCTACTTTTTAATATGTACACTCCATATTATGTTTTATTGATATTACAGACCCATGGCACAAAAGCATAAAATAAAGAACAAAAGATAAAAACAATTAAACTGTTTTCTTTCACTAAATGTAATCTATATTAGACTCAATAATGTAGCTACCTCTTACAACATGTGTAGACAATTGAGGCACTCTTTTTACAATGGAATTCAGATATTGTTAAAAAAAAAATCTTAACATTGTTGCAAATGATTCCACTAATGTGCTGACCTTGTAGGTTACCCTTTTTTCACCTCTCTGTGGAAAACCTCCCAAACAATCTTAATGGGATTTTAGTTCAAGACCGTACATGCCAATTCATTTCGCAACTCTATTGTCTTGCTTTCCTTAGACAGTTCTGACATAACACAAGTATGTTTTGGGTCTTTGTTTTGCTTTAATTCGAACCCCTGAGCTACGAGTTAAAGAACAGAGGGTATTGCAAGGACCTTAAAAAGACTTACAGAACTGATGACTCAAAAACATTAGCTTGATTTTGTTGTGGCCTATGGTCTGCCAAACCTTTCAATGCATTTTCAATAGGAAATTGTAGGACAGGACATTTATTAAGGATTATAATTCTTTGTCCATCTTTTTTTGTTAATTTTGTTTTTCTGCCATCATGATGATAATAATGAGCTTTGCCCTACAGTGCAATACCTTACAAATCATGTTGTAATAAGGCATTTTCAAACACGACTTATATTAAATTGGGACACCTGTCAAAATTGTTTGCATCTTCTTTCCAAGCTTGCTCGGCTTTCTGTGCTGCAGAACAGCTGTCTATTTTTAACGAATGATTTGTTTTCTGAAAAAGGCCTTTTGTTTAATATTTAATTAACTACTGTTGTAGACTTGTATTTCATATTTTTTTAACCTTTCATTTGTTCCGTTGTTTCACTGGACTTAATCTGTGTAAATGTACATAACTGTAAATATTAATTTAAGTCTTCTTAAACACAATTCTGATAGTACTCACAATATCCAAAAGCTTATCTAGGCAAGCAGGAAGCACGCTGTGTTTTTCTGTCAGGTGTGTAGAAAGTGCAGCACGGTCCGGCTGACCTTGCTGACACAATGGGCACAGCCACATGGCCCCTGCATCGCAGTCTTCCCTCATGGTCTTTCCCTGCGCCTCCTGAAACAGAAGTGATAGAATTTTTTAAAAGGTTTATTGAATACATACTCCAGATGTTTGTAACGATCTCACAAGCATTCACTTAAAATCCCTCCTATAATCCATCTGGGACAAAGCCTGGATTTTGACTTATAGGACTACAGGAACTCCTCTTTCATATCTGAACACCCTTATACAGTAGTATACCCAGGCTCTCTCACTAACCATCACATATTTTTTATTTATATTCATGCTTAATATTTGGACAATATTAGTGGTTATTTCCCGATAAATATGGTTCAAAAATAGTCACATTAAAATGCATTATCTCTAGTTTACTTATTGACATAAGGGTAAGGGTAAAAAAAATGTGGGTCAAAACCAAGGTAAACACAGCAAGTCACAAGGAGGACTTTCTCTGCTCACCCAACTTAAGGACTAAACCTGAGAAACAAAGAGTCAGCATTTTTTACACCTCTCCCACAATCTCAAATTTGTCTTATTCAGGACACCATATCAGTAAAAATATAGTATTGTATGGTACTACAGTTTAACTTGTTGCTTTCAGTAGTATTAACTACTGTGTAGTTATATCATGTGAAAGAACTCTGGCTTGACAATTAACAAAACTATATACAAACATTAAGCATGTTTAAACAAAGACAACAAATCAGTTAAAATAATGTGTAATTATAATGCTAAAAGGTTGATTATCACAACAGTTGTATGTATGTAATGTATTTAAAATGATTAAAACAGATGATTTGCTAGAGGATACAAATGTAAGTCTAAGTTTCTCTTCCTATACTAGCTAACAAGTTCTGCAGATGTTTAGATAATGGAGAATTAAATATTTGTTGGTTTTTAATTGTATTGGATGTTCAGTGAAAGTCATTTGAACATCTACCTTAACGTGTACTATTCCATCTCCTCCTGCTGGTCACCTTTTGTATCACATGTTTAAATGTCGTCAACAATGAATTGCACATGAAGTTTTTAACTTCCAAAGTTTCAAGGCAGTTAAAATTAAAAGCTTAGGTTGATTAAATTTTAATATTTTTTTCTTTTTTGGAGAACAGCTTAAAAATGGAATCAAGGCCGCAATGCAAACAGGTCACAGATTATTTAGCATAATTGTATATTATAGGTTGTATTATTATTTATTATCATAATTGTAACATAGGTTTTAGATGATAAAACATATTTTACTTTGATAACCGATACCACACTTTGGACAAGTTGCTAACCAAAATATTCAAATAACTTTGACAAGATGACCTAAGATACAAGATCCTATTGATAAACTGTTCAAAGTACCACGAAGAGGATTTGACTGTCACTGCTTATTTGCATGAGGATAGAGGATCCCTAATTACTTTTTTTTTTTTAATGTCATTTTTGTTACCAAGCAACTTGTGTCATGCCATTTAACGTTTTCTAGTCATTTTATTTCTTATTTCGTGTCATATTAAGTGTGACTGTAGACAAAAGAGTAAGATGGCAGTGAAAACTATATTTGCTAGTAGTTCATGGTTATGGATGACATTACTTCCACACCCAGCCAAGCCCACACTGGTGGTTAACTATAACCCAGTGCCCCCTCTTTGTTAGTTTGGAAAAACATTCATTCCAACAAACTATTCAAGTGAATTCCAGCCCATACCACAGTCTGTAGCTGGAAAGTACCCTTAAAAACACTAACCATCTACATATGTGTGATTTCAAAGAGCATACAATGAGGTATGTTTATCTATATGCAGTTGCATGCAGGTTGTAAAATTTTAACTATTGTTCTTAGTATTTCAAAATGCATTGATTAGCCAACAGTGAGAAGTGGCACAACCCTAAGGTTCACTTTGCCAAGCAGGGCCTTAAAGTGGACCGCTCAGCACAGTGAAGCCTGTTTCAATGATTTCATAGCTCATGCCTGCTACACAGTGGTTGTTGTAGTCACTGCTATGACTGCTTTAACAGAAGAAAACTAAATTGTATGCTTGATTAACCAGATGCACTAAAAAGCTATGTGAATGCTTAACCATAGTAAGAATTTCAGTTATTCCTGCTACCTTCACATCTCCTCCCATAGCTGCAGTTGCACATATTTTTTACTTTTGATTTCAGTTGGTTAGACAAAATGAGTTTTTAAAATTAGTATAATGGAATGTGCATGTTCGTGAATAAATTTCAATCCTTATCTATTCCTTATATAAGCAAGAAAAATAAGAAATTAAATAAGAAAGTGTCTGTTGCAGAACATAGAAAGCAATCAGGTTTTTTTTCCAATTAATAATACAAAAATGTATATTGTTAATATCATTTCAGGTAATAATGGCTTGGCATAAAAGGGTTTCTGTTATTGCTAAACTTTAGGATTTTCTATGCGGAAGAATGTAGTTTGCCAGGCAGAGAATTTTTTTTTTCTGAAGGTAATATAATTAGTAAAAGTGCTCATCCCCCTTCAAGTTGAGTTGCTTATAGCACCACCACATTCACATTCCTACCATATACTTGTCATGCATTTTTGCATCACAGGGTTGAGTACTAGTTTGTAGTGGATAAAGTGATTAGATATCATGAGGAATAAGAAATTATAATTATTATGACTTCATTATGTACAAATTAATTATGCTGAAATGACACAGAGAATATTGTGCACTGCTGGAGTGCTAAGGTTACCTTCTGCTCTGTGGTTTTCATGTGATGCTACTTTTATTCATGAATACTTTGCAGTGACTTATGAATAAAGGAATTTGATAAAGTTCCCCAAGCTGTTATTACAAATAGTGTATGGAATACACGTTTACATGTTAGGGAGATTGAGAAATGAAATCCAGCCAGAAATACTGCATAACACCCGTGTTTCTGCACTACCCGTTATATTATTAAAGTTTGCCAACATGTGTAATTGAGGGGTGAGGCCATTTACATTGAACTGCAGGTAGGGAGAGACTAATTGAACCACAGCCAAATGATCCGGCAGTTTCACAAAAGCGACCACGTGAAATTTTGGTAGTAGTAGGCACCTTTTATTTCCCTAAGCTTTTGCAAGTATGGTCACGTTATCTAAGGGACTTTCATTTTAGTCTGAAGATATGGGAAATTTTTCTAACTTTTGGGTGTGTCATGAAAAAAAAAGATGACATACATTCTAACTATGAATTTAAATGTTCAAAATAAAAAACATTATACACAAAGCAGAAGTCATTTTGAATGCTGTGCATAATTAGGTCAGGTGATATTCTAATGCATTTCTGTTTAGTTAGACCTGTTAGAAAGGTCACAAATTGTCACAATGTTAACTGAAAATTAATTTCAAATGTTTTGCAAAATGGGAAGTGCAGTCTTAGGATTTGAAAATGGTCCAAATAACCAAGCTTTGATGTCCATGAAAATTACCATCCTGTTAGCTTAAAAAAAATGTATTTGTAAATGGCTATATTAATGAATATAAATACCTTAAGTAAAATACCCTATAAATAATTAACATACTTCTAATATATAATATTAAGAACATTAAATATTTGATAGGTCATATATTATTGTTGTTGTTAAATACAAAAAAATTCACACACCTAATTCTCTCTGTTGTGTGCAACACATGCACATGTTGGTAACCAAATCAATATCAAAACTCAGTAAATGTGAAGAGTATATGGTATAACAATAATAAAAAACCTGGTGTAATAGATACAAGATAAATCAAAACATGAAACAAGGAAACATCATCTGTTCTACTGAGGGAGTTCATTTCAGGTAAATTTTAGATTAAATGGACAGATAAAAAGAACTATGCCACTTTTCTTGTTTTGTAGTTCTGATTTGTCAAACATGTTACAAATCATTTGGAAGAATCATATTACTAAGTAATAATAATAATTACTAAGTAATTTGCCAGTATAAGTAAAAACTCATTAAATAGTATATTAAAGAGTGTCAAACATAGCATAGCTCATAAGAGCTTTATAAAAAATATGATTGTTGTACATGTATGACTCCATGTTTGACTATATCAACTATTATTTTTCACACAAGAAACAGCAGACTACTTTTTATATTGGAGATTTTAAGACCAAACATTATAATCAGCAGCCATTTTATTAGGCATGTTCTGTTTTTATACTCATTGCCAATCATCAGTTTTACTCATGATATATATGCACATTAGAGTTCTACAGTTACAGACTAGTCCATCAGTTTATCAGTATACTTTGTTAGATCATTTTACTCAGTTCTCCAGGGGTCAGGATCCCCACAAGTCCAACGCAGCACATATTGCTGCAGTTATTATGGTAGGGTTTGTGTGTGTGTTACATTGGCATGACTTGATAAGACAGTTTTTAAACATAATGTGCACTCAATTGTTACTCTATCAGAGATATTCTCAACTTGTTGATGTAAAATCTGAGCCAGTAGCTCACTTGTTGCTGCCGTTTATGCTAGTCGTTTTCTAATCCATCAGTACTCAAGGACACTTACTAAGGAGGGCTGGACAGTTTTGGTTTGTGGAACTTTAAATCCAGCACAGTCACAGGGGTGTTAAATTCCATCAGCAATTCAGTATTCAATTCATTTTAATGAGCACAAAATTGACACACACCATCATCACATTAGTACAGTGATGAGAATGATTTAGCACCCAAATACCTATGCTGTGAGGGTCCTGTAAACAGACTGACCTTTAAAAAAAAGTGCAAAGGATTCCAACAAAGGATGTAGCACAGCAAGTGGACTAAATACTATAAAGTGCACGTAAATGGTAAGAATAACTGATAAAACGGACAGTAGAGCAGAACTACGCTTAACCAAATGGCCGGTGAATTTATATTTAACGTTTTCTATAATTTATAAAATGTTCAATGTCCCTTTTTTATTTTTTTTCCAAAAATCTTGTTT
>JAFMOD010000899.1:945300-1017800 GCA_019802435.1 Corydoras maculifer | reverse complement strand
AGGTGGATCTGGATTATGTGGATTTTGGCTACTGTGTCGGAGAAATTGAGGTACTTGTGACAGACGGTGATGAAACAGCGGCGGCAGTGCAGACGATCGAGAAGACGGCTCAGAAATTAGGCACGTAAGAGTATCTAGTACATGAGATGCATTGAGGAAAATAGCTATTGAATTCTAATACACATCTACTTATTTGTTAAGTAGGTTGCATATTCAGTATTTGTGGGTTCTGAAGCTTAGGGAAACACTCTGACAAACACAGTCACACCTGGAGGCAAATTACAAACCTCATTTCAGAGAAATTCGGAGATTTAATAGACACAAGTACAATGAAAATATTTTAATGTTTAATTCTGTTTGTGCGGCACGGTGACTTAATGGTTAGCATGTCCTCCTCTCAGCACTAGGGGTTCCCGGTTCGAATCCCCATCTGGGTGGAGTTTCCATGTTCTCCCCGTGTCCGCGTGGGTTTCCTCCGGTTTCCTTCCACAGTCCAAAAACATGGATCAAGTCAATTGAGTTCTCCAAATTGCCCCATATAGAGTGTGCCTGTTTGAGTGAGTGTGTGCCCAGCGATGGATTGGCGTCCTGTCCTGGGTGTATCTGCCCAGTGCCCGAAACGTTCTCCCCTGGATGGGCATGGGGAACCCCACCGCGACCCTAATAGAGGATAAAGCGGGAGGTAATGAATAAATGAATTCTGTTTGTTGAACAAAAATAAATTCCTGAATTGATGCTTGAAATACTCTCAAAAAGATGAGAGACTTAAAGTTATCTGGATGGTTCCACACACTTAAAACTAAGTGTAAAAAGAGCATTGAACAATGAAAATGCAAAAATCTTCTGTAATTCAAAACTTCTTTATAACAACTAGCATATTTTTAAAATGAAAAACACTAGAATGATTGCGTTTTTAAGAGAATGTGCATGACTGTGCCACCCTCAACACTACTTTTGTTCATAAACATACATAAGTATGTAAGAGAACTAGGATAAATCCAGATTGAGCTGTATTTTAGATTGAGGTATACAATATATGGGTAACAGAATTGTGCCATATCTTTTGAATTGAGTTATTTTTTTGGACATTTGAAAGCCTCCAACATTATAGATCACACTATTATTAAATACAGGAAGGTGTGATATAAAAAACAGCAATTGAAACTGACAGTAAATAAAAGTGTAAAGTGCATTCATTTTGTTTGTAATGTCTCTAACCCGTTTGTGACTATATCTCCTATAGGTCTGAATTGTGAGAAAAAGACACAAGGAAAAATGGAGGTCTATCTACAAAGGTTTCATCCTCATCACTATGCCAGACTTTTGAATGCTAATGTTCTGTAATTCAAAGTAACTATGGAACTGTACTGAAAATGCACTGAATATATGTACCAATAATGATGAGGGTACAACAATAATATTAATAAAGGTCCATTTCAGATACATGTTGACATTTTCTATGTCTAAAGCTATAATTGGCTGGTACAGTCACATTTGGCACTGTCGTGTTTGCCTAATTAGAAGGTTGGACTGGAATGAAGTGTGGTACGTTCTGCAAATCAAATGCAAACACAGTAACATTAAAACACTAACATGCCTTCCAGTGGAGATTTGCTAGTTTTTGGTAAAACCAGCAAATAGATGGTTCTATTTTCAGAACTATGTGTTTATGTTTAGTAAGAGTTTGTTCTTTGTATTCGTTATTTTGTATTTTATTAGTTATTTTATATCCAAATTGTCGGATAAAATAAGGCTTGTGGTTTTATATTTAAAGTTGGTAAACCATCTATATTTACAAAAATGTGTATATATATATATATATTATATATATATATATGCGGCACGGTGGCTTAGTGGTTAGCATGTTCGCCTCTCAGCGCTAGGGATTCCTGGTTCAAATCCCCATCTGGGTGGTGTTTCCATGTTCTCCCCGTGTCTGCGTGGGTTTCCTCCGGGTTCTCCGGTTTCCTCCCACAGTCCAAAAACATGGATCAAGTCAATTGAATTCTTAAAATTGCCTCATATAGAGGCAATTTTCCCCATGCCCAGCGCCCAAGACGTTCTACCCTGGATGGGCATGGGGAACCCCACCGCGACCCTAATAGAGGATAAAGCGGGAGATAATGAATATATATATATATATATATATATATATATATATATATATATATATACATACACACAATATCCCCAAACTATTTGATTTAATACTGTTTAAGTCCTGCAAGAATAGGTAGAGACATGATTTCATATAAAGTTATATTTGAAATATCATTTTTTACACATATACACATTTTCATCCTGGTTGAAGAAAAACAAGCACCAAGAATCTAATAAGATTAAAAACCGTTAAAGAAAATTTTGATGCAAAGCAAGAATGCTGTTTAAACATGCATTAATTGTAAAACTGGACAACTACAACTGCAAAATATCATAATACACAATCAACTTACTATAGAGAATTATACTTATGATCCTGAACATGTGCTGATACTGCAAGTACACAGTTCTGATTTCCTGCACAAAACTCACATCCTATCTCACTATATGGTTGTGTTACACAAATTTCAAAACCCTTTGTACTAATCCTTCATGTATAAAATGGTGAAATAAAACTCATGTACTTACATAAGGAATGTTAAACTTTCAAAAATATTATTGTACACTGTGTTTTAATCTTCAAAATAACAAAAATGGTGCAAAAAAAAAAAAAAATCATTAACATGCAACATCAACTAACTGATTGACACTTCTTATTCAAGCAACTGACAGTCAGTAGTGTCACTCTTCTGGGTTATTTAGTGTACTTCCAAAATTGACATGCAAACATTAGGGATTAAGCAATACTGGTGAGCAGCGGCAAAAAATTTGACAGAACGTAAATACATGTAAATATAATAAATAAATAAATAAAAATATAAAATACGCGTTACATCTAATTTTTAATTTTAATGCAACTACAATCCAAAAGCCATATTCCAGTGACATTTAATTCTTCTCCAAGGTAACACAAATTTTATTTAAATAATAATAAGGAACAACGCAGATATTAATTATTTAGGGTCTGGGTGCAGATTACAGACAACAAAGCTTTAATTTAAAGAAATGTTATAAACGTTAATATATGCGAAATATATGCAAATATATGTGTTTCAACTCAAAACAGATTTTGGGCAAGTTCTAGTGCTCATTGAGCGAATAGTAGGGAAAACCCTGGACAGGTGGCCGATCCATCAAGATAATGTACAGAAACACATTTACCCCCCAGGGTCGTCTTGTACCTCAAATTAACTTAAATATGTTTTAAAATCTGGGAATATGTTATTTATTTAATGGAGAATGGCATGAACAATTTTAAACGACGTATTATTAAAAAGTCAGACACATTTATACACACAGGCTATTTAGTATTACTAGTTCATTTACCAGCATGTCATGTGATTGTGGGAGAAATCTGGAGTCTCAGGAGGAAACACATGCTGTCATTGGGAGTACACACACTACATTGTTGCTGGGTCCTCATCATATTATTTATATATTTATTTAACTTTATTTTGAAACAAACACTGATAACCCCCTTTAAAAGAATGTGCATTACAGGGGTTAATTGTTATGATTTTTTCAGCTAGATATTTTCTTCTAGTAGTTATCTTAACATATTTTAACCTTTATATTCTACACATACTTCCCGTCTTCAAACTTCTTAAATTTTATTTTTGTTACTACAAATCAAATTTATTTGTTCAACCTCCAAAAAGGGGTGTAAAACTTGAAGCAATAGCTATATAAAAATTCTATTTTTTTACGTAAAAAAAAAAAAAAAAAAAAAAAAAAGTATGAATCACAGAAAGCGGTTCCTGGGTTCAAATGTTAAAATACTAAATTGCCTTTCGTTGTAAATGAGTCTTTCCATTGATGGGTTTCCTTACTATTTGCCCAAAGATGCTGTGAAATGCTTCATTCTCAGAATAGCAATGGACAAATGGCAGCTCTAGCTTAGACTACAAATATCTACAGTCTGCATTCAGAAGCTAAACAAAAGGAACTTGGAGAGCATTTTTGCTGAATACAGTTCAGATGGTTGATCATTTTGCTTCTTTCCAAAATAAGAAAACAAACCAGTCTTTACAGGTTTATAATCTAGCAATAATAATTAAGAATCACCACATTTATAGCCAAGTTATTAGTTAACATAGAAAAATCTTATGTTATAATTCGTTCCACAAAAACAATTCAAACAAACATGATTTAATCCTTGTTGTCCCATGTGGGACAATTCATTTGATGGACAAATTTTAAAAGGTCTATTGTAAGCATACTTCATAATGTTAATAGCTTAAATTGCCAAAGCCTAAAAATAGGTTAGCTATACAAATGAAATGAATTAGAAATATCTGGAAATAGAACCTCAAAAGGCTCAAAAGCCCATCTGTCCAACTCAAAGACAAGATGCTTAATAGTCTGCAATCTGCAAAAATACCCTTTTGCTGTTAAATATAACAATCTACTGGTCCAATTCTAAAATTCAAACTGCAAAAATAGGAACCAAATCTATGGAATTTGAAGCATGAATGGTTTATGATATGGATTGGAACCTTGATCGATTTCCTTAAATCCGATCTAACAAAATTTTACAATCAGCTTCCTGCTTCTATTTTTGCATCCTGGTTTCTCTTTGGTCACCTTCCTTTTCCTTTTTTTACCTTTGACTGTCTGATCACTTAAATCTTCATCTTCTGAAAGAAAGACTGTATTGGAACGGAGACTCTGTCCACCATCACTTACACAATCTACTCTTTCAGCACCGTCTTTGGCTCGTCGGGCATCAACCAACCATCTTTGTACCTCTATACCCGTTAGACCTACTTCCCTTCCAAGAGCTTCACAGTCCTCTTTTGACAGACTGCTCACATTGGTCTCGTCTCGTGATTCAAGAAAGGCCCACAAAACCTGAGCCTGAAACTCGTTAAGTACTGGAGATCCTGATTGCAAACTAAGATGAGCCTTGGTATTCTTTGCAGGATTCAGTACTGAAGGAATACAGGAACTGGGTTCTGGACTGGAATCAATACTTAATTGGCAAATACCATTAAAATCTTTATTTGCTTTGACACCTGTTTGATTTTCCACTACAGTCCTTCCTTCATTGTGCTCGTTATAATAAAACATTGCTTCATCAGATTCCTCCTCATACTTCACAGCTTTATATTCTTGCTCAAGTGCCATTTGCATGCTGTCCGCTGTCGAGGCATCTTCCATGTTCTGAGACACTTCTTGTTCACAGGGTTCCTCTTTAATCTCAACCTTTACCTTTACAGCTACTGCTTCAATAGTTTCCTCTCTACAGGTTTCCTCCGAGGGCCCTGGAGTCAAACTGCTTACTTTACTACTTGAATGACTGCGTGAACCACTCATTCCTTGAGGCAAATGTGTCTTTTTTAAAAGTCTATTACGAAAAACTGGTACAGATTTTTTCAAAGCTTTAGGGGGTTTAATACATTTTTTGGGAGAATCGGTGGATGACCTCTTCAGGAGATGCATTTGGGAAGATGGTAAAAAATTGCAACTTGGAGTGCTTGGTGTTGCAAAAACCGATGGGACAATGGAACTTGGAGTAAAGGTTAGAACTGGAAGATAAGCAGACAATGCCTGAGCTGGGGTCAAAGGGGTGGGAAGATGCGGCGCACCTGCCAAAGAGTTGGTAGCCGTTTTTGTGGTCACCTTCTTGCCGGATGAATTTGATTTCGATTTAGCAGCTTTTGCGGCACTCCTGGCCCGAGTCTGGTGCAACACAGACTTTAAATGACTTTCCAAAGTGATAGCGTGATTGTAGGCGACATTGCACACGTCACACTGGTATGGTTTGTAGGAGACGTAACGCCGGAGGAGTGCGTGCATTGAATCAGCATTCCCCAACCTTGTCCTCAATTTCTGGAAGTGTGAGGCTGAACTGGAATGTGCACTCAATTCTGATTTAGTCTGAAAGTATTCCAGGCAGAATTCACACCTGAAAACCTGGTTAAAATCCCCTTCAATAATGTCCTTATCATCTGAATTAGCATCAAAAACTCCAGAGTCTTCCTGACCCTCTACAGTTTCCTTGCTTTTATTTTTTTCAGCTGGGTTATTCCAAACAGAGCCCTGAACTGGGACACCAGAGTCATCTCCATTTTGGGACCTAACCAAAGAGGGTTTGGCAATCCCCAAAAACTTTAAGTGTGTGGTGCCATCTATCAAAAAACAGAAAAAAAAAACATTAATATCCCGTTAATGACCACAGAAATCAAAACTTGTATTTGAAGTCGAGTTACATTTTAAAAGTGAGGTGGACACCCCTTAAAATATTTGGATCATTAAAGGATTTTCAACATTGATTACAACATACATTACAACAATGATTAAAAGGCATCGCAATTATTACTGTAAATGCCTGCCTTCACTAAGCATTGAAAGCTTGTAAACAGATAAGTAATGCTATAGATTTAACCACCTTTTTTGTCTGCGTCCATTAATTAATACATAAGCTAAATACTTCTGAAGCTTAAAATGTACTTTTGAGGTGAGGTGGAGAGTTGACATTTAGGATCCTAAACTAGCATCAACATGGTTTTTGTGCAAGTTCCAAATATGACTAAAGTTGAAATGTAATGCATCCCACTGGAGTGCACAAATGCAGAGCACAATTGCTACCTAATAAGGCAGTGACCCTTAATTTGGAGTACATCGCTGAACAAGTTTAACAGTTATGTGAACATAATCATAAAACTTACTGATATCTTGTGAACTGGACTCCCCGTCTTCATCAGAAGAAGCCGTTACAGGAGCCGCCTTAAAAAAGTAAATAAATTAAAAAAAAGGAAATTAATTTTATTAAAAGCACCATACATATGCCAGGACAGGGTGCCAATCCATCACGGGGCAAACACTCAATGGGGCAATTTAGTGCAGCAAATTTACCCTAAATCTGTGTTTTTGGAATGTGGGAGGAAACCAGAGAAAACCCAGGACACATGGACATGAGAGAACACGAAAACACAAAAGAATGGGATTCAAACATGGATCCCCAGTGCTAAAAGGTAAACGTGCTAACCAGTAAGCCACCGTGCTGACCTGTCCACATTATTTTATTATATTAAAACACAAAATAATTATTTTAAATGTGGTTTGTTATATTTTTACCATTACATTCATTAGTTATTAATTCACCATTTATTTTCTCTTTAATCCCTTTTGGTGTCATTTCAAGACACCCTTCACAGCTTAAGGATTTTCTAAAAATTAAGTAATTGTGTGCTTATGATACAGCAGATACTTCACACGTTTTAATTTTCTTTTAAATCAATAAAATGGTTTTAAGTACAACGGCATCACTTCAACAGTAATAAAAATCACTTAAGCTGATTACTTCTTCCAAACACCAGCATAAGCTCTATTAATGTACAACAGTAACAGTAAATGATTTATTACAGGTTTAACAACGTTGTCAATAAACAATCCACTATACAAAACAGCGTTCATACTAAGCCTTGGTTGCTAAGCAACAGAAATAACGCCGAGCTAACTTCATAAAGTACATAGAACAATGTCATTCAATTGTAAAACAGCCTCTCTGCGGGTGCAGTTTAGTTTGAGTATGTTTTCAGCTACACTTCTTATCCTGACAAAACCATTGCTTTATCTTTGAAAGATTACTATATAAAAGAACACTTATAAAAATATCCTAAAATAATGTCCAAATTATGTCCATATATTTATAAAACTAATGACATTGTTCTAAATTATGAACTGTTTCACACATCTGACTAATGTAAAATTTATTTATTATTTGAGGTTTTATGCCAATTTGGACATGAGTGCCATTTAATGGCCGTTTCTGTATTATATGTTCAGTCTGTTTGTTTTATTTCTTTATACTTTGGTCCAATTCATATTTCCATTTAGATTTTTAGAGTTTCCAGGTAGGTTATGACGGTTCTTGTGTTGTAATTTTTGACATGTGCACTTGTTGTCTTTGCCTTCTGTTTTTATAGCATTCCAGTAGCTGGATTGTAATTCTATTCACTTTTTCCTGCATTAGTTGCATGTGTTAAAAATTTAATGACAATAAAATAAATGTAAGTAAATGAAACACTCACGGCATCCAGCAACTTCATAAGGCATCCAGGAAGCACACTGTGTTTCTTGGTTAAGTGTAATGCCAGATTATGACGGTTCCGTTTGCCCTGCTGACACAACGGGCAGAGCCACAGCGGCACCTTATCAATTTCTTTAGTTGTAACCTCCTCCTAAAATCCAAAACAAAGTCAGATATTATACTAACTCAACTAAGTACCTTTTCAGCATAATATTAAGGAAGTGATCCATTTTGCCTACTGTCCTTTACACACAGAGAAGATTTGTCCTCCACATTTACACACTGAGTGAGGTGAGAACGCATGCCTGAGGCAGTGAGAAACCCTGTACATGGCGCCTGGGAAACAATTGGGGTTAGGTGCCTTGCCCAAAAGCACCTTGGCTCTTGTGTTTGATGGGACCGAGAATCGAACCGGGGTCCTTCAGATCAAAGCCTACAAAGCCTGCCCATACACTTAGGATATAAAAAAAAAATATGGGAAATATGGGAAGTTCTCATTGTAATTATTTAACAAGAATGTACTGTTTATTCATTGACATAATATATACATTATAGGCGGCACAGTGGCTTAGTGGTGATGTTCTCCCCGTGTCTGCGTGGGTTTCCACCGGGTTCTCCGTTTTCCTCCCACAGTCTAAAAACATGGATCAAGTCAATTGAATTCTCAAAATTGCCCCATATAGAGTGTGTCTGTGTGAGTGAGTGTGTGCCCAGCGATGGATTGGCGCCCTGTCCTGGGTCTATCTGCCCAGCGCCCGAAATGTTCTCCCCTGGATGGACATGGGGAACCCCACTTATGACCACAGTATAGAATTAAGCGGAAGATAACCCCACCGCGACCCTAATAGAGGATAAAAGTGGGAGATAATGAATGAATTTACATTATATTATATCAAATTATCAAATTCATTTTTCACATTTCATTTGAATGATATGTCGCTTTAACACAAGAGTACAACAAACATAGAAGATACAGTTATGTAGCAACAAACAACAGGCATGACAACAGTGTAAAAAAACACACAGTACAGTACAAACCTCCTCAGATGTTCTGTTCCCACATTCCTATTTAACATCGTGACATCCAAGTTAGTTACAAAGTTTAGAAGTGAGGTCAACCGGCAACATTTGTCTTAATTAAAATGCGCCGCTAGTCTTAAAGGGCTTTTATTTTGAATTAACGATAGGCTTGACTACAGAGCAGCATTGTTGGTCGCGACAACGTAATAATAGCGTTGTTACATGATTAAATTAAAGAATTAAACTGAACACAACGCTCCTGAAATGTTCTGCTGATTAATAAAGAGGTATTAAAAGTGGTGTTTTAAAGAAGTGTTGTTAATGAAGGCAGTGCGTTTTGCAGGACAAATGATTCCACAGAAAATAGTTCAGAGTGCTTTTACTTTTCTGTTGTCACTGAATGCATTTTACGCAGCAAACATTTGAATAACATATAAACAACAGAATATAACGTTTGTGTTTGGGGACGTCAGTGTAAATCGAGCTGGAGGTTTAGCCGTTAGCTCGTGAGAATGGAATACCTACAGACGTCACAGATGAAATAATGAGAGCTGACCGGAGATCAGCGGGGGTCACCTGCGGGCTGAGGGCGAACGCGGGCTCAGTCTGAAGGTCTAACGTGGGAACAGCCGTCGGTCTGAGGATTAGTCTCTTACTGAAGCCCATCAGCTTCTGTCTGTAGTTAGTGAAGCATTCCTCGGTGAAGTGTATGCTGCAGATTCGGATTCGGTCAACGCAGTCCGGTGCCACCCGGTTCCTATAAATAAAATCGACCCATTTCTGCCTCAGCGCGGGATCTTTGGGTAAATAATGCAGAGACGAGCCGGTGGACGCGCTGCAGCCCCTCACCATGCAGTCCGTCATTTTATTACCCTGTGTTTCAAAACACAGAGATGGAGGAAAGCTTTATATAAAGTGTCTCATTTGCATATTAAACAATGATTGGCTCCCATATTCTATGATGCAACAATACTCATGACGTCGTAATCCCGTCCCACCAGCCTCACACTCCTTCTTAAGTACCGATAATGTACAGTACTAGTTTTCTCTTTTCAAAATAAAAGTTTTATCACATGTTTGTAATTGCTATTCTGTTTTTTAACTATATTTTTGTGAAAAAAAAAGATTCTTCTTTAGAGGGACTGGTGGTGACTGAACTGGAGCTTCCATCTAAGAAATTCTTCTTTTTCCCCAAATACCTTTACTATAATACTGGGTATGGTAGCTTAGTGGTCAGGGCATTGGGATATCAATCTGAAGGTTGGTGGTTCAAATCACAGGTCCACTGAAGTTACCACTGTGGGTCGTTGAGCAAGGCCCTTAACCCTCATTGCTCCAGGGATGCTGTGATTGACCCTGTGTTCACCTTGTAAGTCGCTTTGGATAAAGGCGTCTGCTTAATGACCAAATTTTAAAATTCATTCATTCATTCATTATCTCCCGCTTATCCTCTATTAGGGTCGCGGTGGGGTTCCCCATGCCCATCCAGGGAAGAACATCTCGGGCGCTGGGCATACACACCCAGGACAGGGCGCCAATCCATCGCTGGGCAATTTTTAAATTTAATTTAATGTAATTTTACTTTTGGTAAAATAGGTAACCAGACAAGATTTTCCACATTTTATTCCTTTTGTATACATTACTTCAGCTCGTGGCCTCTACTAGAGCTTACAATAAATAGAAAGACATTGTACCTAACATTTATACTTCTAACTTTTATAAAATACCTTTATTGCAATGAACTATTTAAAACTAGCCAAACAAAAATTTGGCCATTGAAACTTATAAGTGCATTGGTTGCAGCTTTAATTTATTAATTGATAATTGCATTAATGCAATTAATGCAACCGTTTTAATATGAATAAAATATTCTAAATCAAAATAAACAGATGAAAACAAGTTAGGTCTGAAGAACGTTAAGGATTTTTTCAGACAATGTAATGTAAAAAAAAATAATTTTATTTATAGTGCACATTGCGAATTGAAATGTAACCTTCAATTGAAATATATAATGTGAATAAAACATTTTAACCTATTTTATTTAAGTATAACTTCTAATACGTAAAAGTTGTATAAAATAAATAAAGTTATTAAGTTAAATTACTAATTGTCAAATTTTAACTCGCAGCCTTGTCAGATGATTAGCATGTCAGCAAACGTACTCCTGGCTTTGCCGAAAAAAAATTAAACCTCACATAAATTAGACTATTTATATAAAGTTAGTGCTAAGCCTATGCTTATTCAGCACATTAATCAATTCATTATTGATAGCTGTAATTAAAAAAAAAAAATATCTAAACAAGAGGTACAGTAGAAAACTTTGTATCACACTTTCAAATGACAGTTTCATGTCACTTTCAGTTGACTGTAGAATCCTCAACCTTAAAACAGGTGTAAAATGACAAATACCATTAGTTGCAAAACAATGCATTTGGTTTCTTATGCAAATGACAGTGTTCAGGATCACAATAGATACATGTCCTAATAGATTGGGGATAGCTGCAGGATTGTAAGAAAGTGAAAGGCCATCCTTACTATGTTTAAAGATGTCCCCCCCCCCTTTTTTTTCTATAGAGTGCTAATTACAACAGAAGTGTGATCCATCCAGACAGCTTTAACAAATAGTGCCATCCATCTTTAGCAGAGATGTGGCAACATATATTTTCTCTAAGATAATAGAGAACAAATGGTTGTATTAAGTCAGACTGTTATGAATAAGTCATAAATGTTCTTTGCAAAAATACAGTATAAGTAAGAAAAACATAAATTATACTCAGTGGAAGCTACATCTGATTTATTTAAGATACTGTTATTTAAGATACAGAAACCTGATTTATTATCCAGACTACTGTAGGCATGATTAACTCAACAACCCACAATGTCTTTTCCAAGTTTCTGGTATTTATTCTCAACCGACTGAGAAGCAGCACTGGACATTACATACAGAACATAATGGATAACGTGAAACAAATCAAGGACATTATTTTCAATTGATATAGTGATCTATTTACACTTAGTGTACTCGAGACTTACTTTAATATCTATTACATAACATTTAACATTTAACCGATCCGTGCAGAGAAACACAAACACAAATACACAATATGTTTAGGCAACTAAATATATAAAAACATCTACAAAGGTCGAGTCTCAAAATTAATTTAAATAAATGACAATTAGATGAAACAAAGTAAACGGGTCCTGTTGTAGCTGTAAACGTGTCATTGTGGTCTTCTACCAGCAGATGGCAATAATGAGCCTTTTAGAGTAAAGATATACACATCTATAAATGCCATTGCGTCCCTCTTTTTCTTTCTTATCAAAAACTACACATACATTAAATATCATAACTTTTAAACAATGCGTTGAATTTAAAATTATGCTCTTTTTGAAGGCATGCACGGTTCTGATGTTTATATAAACACCGAGTGGTCAAAAACTATATAGATCACTATATAGATGGAACTCTGATCTGGGGTTGCTGCAGTTGGTCAGGCTTAGGTTCAACAACGATTTGAGCCCAAAGAATGACAGTCAGCTGACCTGACTACACTGAACAACCAGGTTATTCCATCAATGTATCCCCCCTCCCCCCGCCCCTGATGACACTGGGATATTCAAAGAAGACAATGCCAGGGATTCATGGGGCTGAAATTGTGGTGTAGTGGTTCAGTGGTTCAGTCTCCAGACATAAAGCCTATTAAGCCTTTTTGGGATGAACTGGACCAGATGGTGAAGGTGAAACAACCTACAAGTACAGCACATTTGAAAGATCTTTCTAAACAGCATCTAAATTCCACCGTAGAACAAATACTTTGATTGTGTTGTATCGGCACACTCCAAAATCCAAAAGTTTAGAATCAATTTTGTCAAAGAAAATAATTTGTACTGTATAAATATCAGTAAAATAATCGTGTTCTAAAAACTTTTATGGTATAATTTCAGGTGAAATAATTTTGTGAATTATGATTGTTCATTGTTTCTGTCACTAAAGGGTTCTAAGTTGTGTCACAAATAAGTAAATTCTCTTTTGTGCCTCATGATCCTTGTTTGAAGGTAATCATTTGACTTTGAACGTCTGAACTATTTTGGGTCCAGGGTCCCTTGAACATGCACACACACACACACACACACACACATATTTGCACACACACAAGTGCGCATGCACATACACACACACATAAACATTATCCATGTGTAAGAACGACAGGACAACTGTAGGATTATTTACAGTTATAATAACCTACAATTAAAACCGATATGACCAAAGCTATGTGGACAGCCTTCCAACTTTTCAGGGTATATTTTAAGGCCCGTAGTATCACCAAAGTTTAATGTTGATGATATTGAACTTTCAAAAATGATATGGTAGCATTTGGTAAATTATTCTGTTGTGGCCTCCACACAGTCATGAGTTGAAGCCAATTAACAGAATATATTGGATTGTTAATTTGGAGTCGGATTATTGAAATCCCTACCCCAACAATTTTTACAGTCTTCCACTGGGAATTGTTGCCATTTTTGCCACAAAGTTAAAAGACCAATTGTTCAAGGTACATGGCATTGTGCATTTCATGCACAAAAAGCAATAAGACTAAGTCAGCTGAACAATTTAAATCTGTATCCTGATAATTTTATCAATATAATTTATCCTTATATCACCACATACATGCAATTATAATATCTGTTGCTATAATAATTTTGTTATTCTCCTTTAATGGTAAATTAAAGGCTTCCAAAATACATAGCCCCCCATAGATACATAGCCATTCTATTGCATATTACATAGCCATTCATTCATGGCTGGAACTATTGTTTTGTCCAAAAACTTCAAAGCAATTTGTACATCAAAGCAATATTGTAAAGAAGAAAAAGAGGAAAAAAAACACGAAATAAATTCAGACTGAATTACTAAAAAACCTGTATTTCTTTAGTAAGAATTTTTATTGAGTACTTGGTGTCAGAACTAAATGTTGCAGCTTCAAGCTCTTCAAGATTTTGTTCACTTTGCTGAAGTACTGACTTGTAGCATTTGATGCAATATTTTTTAATGAAGTTCTGCTTCAGAAGTAGCTGGATAAAGTTATGAGAAGTATGGAAAGTCAAGCTGTGAGCTATTGATGTCCCAGCAATAATAATTTAAATAAACACAGTCAGATCCCGTCACTGCTTACAAGCCCAAATCTAAAATTAGAAGCAGACTGCTTCTGGCCTTGGCACAGGTGTAATATTACACACATGAAAGCAAATCTGTTAAATCACAGCTCTATATGTGCTCCATGTCCTGTTTAGGCATGCAGAAGGAAATCGCTGACAGGATTTTAATCTGGCGTGTGGTGTTCACAGTGCTGTGGTACCCAAGAAAGTTATAAATCAATACAAACAGGAAATTGTTTTATAAAATGCCACAGTTTCAATGCAGGAACTAACCATCTTGTTGATGCTTTTGAAAGATTTATACATACAACACACTAATATGATAATATATAATCATATCATAATAATAATCATATAAACACACTATTAAACAAACATTTCAGCTGTTTACCAAAAGACTAATTAGTTTTTAATAATATACAGTGGGTTGCAAAAGTATTCATACCCCTTGAACTTTGCCATATTTTGTCACATTACAACCACAAACATAAATATATTTCACTGGAATTTAATGTGAAAGACCAACACAAAGTGGTATACAATTGTGAAGTGGAATGAAAGTTATACATGAATCAACAATTTTTTTACAAATAAAAAACTGAAAAGTGCGATGTGCAAAATTATTCAGCCCCNTCCAATCTGACTGAGCTTGAGCTGTTTTGCAAGGAGGAATGGGCAAGAATTTCAGTCACTAGATGTGCAAAGCTGGTGGAGACATACCCTAAAAGACTTGCAGCTGTAATTGCAGCAAAAGGTGGTTCCACAAAGTATTGACTCAGGAGGGCTGAATAATTTTGCACATCGCACTTTTCAGTTTTTTATTTGTAAAAAAATTGTTGATTCATGTATAACTTTCATTCCACTTCACAATTTTATACCACTTTGTGTTGGTCTTTCACATTAAATTCCAGTGAAATATATTTATGTTTGTGGTTGTAATGTGACAAAATATGGAAAAGTTCAAGGGGTATGAATACTTTTGCAACCCACTGTAGTTATTAAAAATATAGTTATTATAATAATATAATATATATACAATAACATGGCAACATTTATGAATTTAAATATATTAAAAAAGTGTAATGTATGATACCAACAGCTTTAATATTCATCCATCATCTTCCGCTTTATCCTCTATTAGGGTCGCGGTGGGGTTCCCCATGCCCATCCAGGGGAGAACGTCTCGGGCGCTGGGCAGATACACCCGGGACAGGGCGGCAATCCATCGCTGGGCATAGCTTTATATGTCATATGTGTCTTTAAAAAAAATATTACTTTGTATGCTATAAATGACTATTTTTTTGAGTACACATACAAACCGACCTGGAGAACCACCGTTGGACCCCTGGATTTTCTGCTAAACCCTTACATTTTAAAACAAAAATTAAACTTGAGTGCCTTAAGCATATTACTATAGATACAGGATTGGATCGCCACAAAGCAAAGTCTCGTGGACTTTTCCTGGTATGCTGTTTAAACCGGCAAAAAGTTCTTGGATGCCCAAAGCTCACTTATATGCATGTAAAGCAAAGACCAACATGTTTTTCAGGCTGTAAAGCCAATTGTCAATTTTGGCTTCAACAGAAATAAGTTGCAGGAAATAGAACCCATATCGCCAAAAGCAACTACAATGTGAATGGGTATCAAAACTGGACCACAGAGCAAAAGGCCCACTATAATGAATTCATTGTTGTTATACATCATGTGGACATATATACTGCCAAGATATTTAAGGAATGATTAAGGCAAATGAAAAAGAGGTCAAGGTGTGAATATGTTCTCTTTAGTTTTCAATACTATGAAGAAGCTGCTAATTTGCTGGAAGATGAAATTTGATTTATGCAGACTACATCTCATACTAAACTGGTAATAATGTCTTGGCGCCAGATACTACGAGACACTTTTAGAGGAGTTCATATGTCGAAAGGTCAGGGCTGTTTTGGTAACATCAGGGAAACCTACACCAATTTAGGAAAGTGTTTTAATGTTATGGCTGATCAGCGAATGTATATCTATAATTGCAGTAAACTAAAATTTAAAAAAAAGAACACGTGGTGTAAACATTTAAGAAAATTAATAATGAGGATATTTGTTTATAATAATGTTTGTGTTATATAATTATGTTCCTATAGTAAAGGGTTGTGGAGGACAGAACCAATACGCTGATCTTACGCTGAAAAAAACCCAATTGGAATTTTGAAATAAAAAATAAAAGCAAAGTGGTTGTAAAAAGTGCACAGAATATAGTACAATCATGCACATAATACAGCTGCTGTATCTTTATTTTTAAAGGTGATGTTTAACGTACGTTAGAAATCAAATATCCTATCAACCTTCCATTGAGCAGGACAGAGGCAAACCAAAAGGCCAGATTTTGTATTGAATTATAGAGTATGATGTTAAAATTATAGCATTTGGTATCTAAATGATAAGTTTTGCTTGGAATGTCTTCATTTACACCCACATTGAGCCAAGTGAGAAGGGGGTAGCGTGTATCTGTTAATAGGCTGGACCAATTTACACTGTACGTGTTGTTTAATTAAACTGGTTCTTTTCTTTACGGAGGAAAAACGCAATGAGACAACATGACAAAGTATGATGTATATTTATTGTTATACACATCATTATTATTGTTGTAATAATCTCCAGCAGACACGTCACTGGGGCTTTACTGTTCTTTCATTATCATCAAGGTTGTTCCTTTCCAGTGGTAAAATATTTTAAAGTTGCTTTTATTACACTTTTCATAATTTATAATTCTCATTAAATGACAACAGTAAATATTTAGAAAAATAGTGGCTCCTAATGAGCACAATGTTTGTAAAAAATAAAATATTTAGCTCTTATATTGAAATTTAAATGTAAATTAAAAAAAGATATTGGTTAAACTGTTTATACTGTGAGAATGAAGTAACATGGAAATATAGGGCACATACATTGCTTAATAAAGCATCTACACTACATAGAAAAATGTTTGTGGACACCAAACAAGGGTTTTATAATGGAGTTCAGCCCTCATATGTTGAAGGTCCACCCCCCACTGTTCTACAACTACAACACATTAACCCAGGTCAGTGAATGTCTGAAATCATTTAAACAGTGTTCATTGGGGTTAATGGCAGCTCCTGGAGTTTCCTCACACAACACGTTATGGGGTTATAAACAGGAAGAAAGCCTTTACCATTAAGGACATCATAAAACCCTGGAAGGGTATCCTCAAACTTTTGGCAATGTACTGTTTATGCTATACAGTTTTAATATGCATAGATTTATTTTTTAATATCATATATCATTAAATTGCTTTTACTTTAGGTAGACTTATTACCATATAGCTCAATATTCTGCTCAAAAAATCTGGTTTTAAAAGACAAAAATAAAAACTTTTTTGATCATGACAGTGCTTAATTTCAATTAGTTTGTAAAATCTATTTGTTTGTAATCATTCATTACAAAATCTTAACTGAAAACATTAAACTCATTTGACAAAATCAGCACTGGCCAAAATATTATTAACATGTAATAGAATTAAGACAAGGCATGTTTTTAATTTTTTATTTCCCCACTGTCTGCTTTTTAAAAAAATTTTTTACTTAAAACTTTTTATACATATATTTGGGTATTTAGGCACGTTTCAGTGGTAAACATTTTTGTTGTTGTTGAAGTTTTAAAGTCACCAAGCCCTGCTTCAACAGTCGAATGATAAAACGTCCAGAATTTGGAAGATTCTCTGACATGCATGCAAAACTTATTTTTAAGTAATTTTGAAAAAAATAAATAAAACACTTTTAATCTGTTTTTCACTATGGACATGTGCTGATAATCAACTAAAGCGAGAAAGTGGTGTATTATTACAGTACTTTAATGTTGTTTAGCCTTCTCCTGACAAGTAATAATATCACTGTGTTTACTCCATCTAATGATAATAAAAAACAAAATTAGTATTAAAACAATATGTTGATTAGGTAATCATCGAAAAAAACATAATTTTGCCAACAAATAAATGTTTTTCTATAGAAAATGTTTTTATAAAGTAGCTGCAATAATACAATAATGATAGTGTAGTCACAGTGCACAACTACATTTAAAGCAAAGTCTTTAAAGCAAAAATGATTGCTTTCAGCATTTAATTATAATTCTATTTTCTAGCCAGATGCCTTTACCAGCAATATTCCAGAATAATTATTTATAAAAAGAGGTATTTCAGTCAACTGGGGTGAATTCCTGGTAAAGAAACAACTTTACTTTTATTATATATATACGGTGCATCCGAAAAGTATTCACAGTGCTTCACTTTTTCCACATTTTCTTACGTTACAGCCCTATTCCAAATTGTTTAACATTAATCTCTTTCCTCAAAATTCTACACAAAATACCCCGTTATGACCATGTGAAAAAAGTTTTCTTAAGAGTTTTCTTAAGAAAACAAAGAAATCACATTTACATAAGTATTCACAGCCTTCGCCATGAAGCTCATCCTGTTTCCACTGATCATCCTTGAGATGTTTCTACAGCTTAAATGGAGCCCACCTGTGGTAAATCCAGTTGATTGGACATGATTTGGAAAGGCACACACCTGTCTATATAAGGTCCCACAGTTGACTGCATGTCAGAGGGCAAACACAAAGCATGAAGTCAAAGGAATTGTCTGTAGACCTCCGAGACCAAATTGTCTCGAGGCACAAATCTGGGAAAGGATACAGAAAAAAAATTTCTGCTGCTTTAAAGGTCCCAATGAGCACTGTGGCCTCCATCATTCGTAAATGGAAGAAGTTTGGAACCACCAGGACTCTTCCTAGAGCTGGCCGGCCGTCTGAATTGAGCGATCGAGGGAGAAGGGCCTTGGTCAGGGAGGTGACCAAGAACCCGATGATTACTCTGTCAGAGCTCCAGAGTTCCTCCGTGGAAAGAGGAGAACCTTGCAGAGGGACAACCATCTCTGCAGCAATCCAGACTTTAATCCGATTGAACATCTTTGGAGAGATCTGAAAATGGCTGTGCACAGACGTCTTCCATCCAACCTGATGGAGCTTCAAAGGTACTGCAAAGAAGAATGGGCAAAACTGCCTAAAGATAGGTGTGCTAAGCTTGTGGCATCATATTCAAAAAGACTTGAGGCTGTAGTTGCTGCCAAAGGTGGTTCTACAAAGTATTAAGCAAAGGCTGTGAATACTTATGTAAATGTGATTTCTTTGTTTTTTAATTTTAATAAATTTTCAAAACTCTCAAGAAAACTTTTTTCACATGCTCATAATGGGGTATTTTGTGTAGAATTTTGAGGAAAGAGATTAATTTAATACAATTTGAAATAAGGCTGTAACATAAGAAAATGTGGAAAAAGTGAAGCGCTGTGAATACTTTCCGGATGCACTGTATATATACATACATATATATATATATATATATATATATATATATATATATATATATATATATATATATATATATATATATATATATATATATATATAGAGAGAGAGAGAGAGAGAGAGAGAGAGAGAGAGAGAGAGAGAGAGAGATGGAGCACTATCATATAACATCAAAGCAGTGATATTTTTTATTTATTTATTTTAAAGAAATTTATTAATGGAAAAAAATATATATATAATGTTTAAAAAGTAAGGTTGTTTCTTGTAAACAAAGCACATTTGTCAAAAAACAAACTGATATAGGAGTGGTTTTGAATTAAAACATAATGTGAGATGTATATGCTTTTCTTATCAATAAATATAAAACATCTCTTTATGCATCCTATAATTAAAGGTGATTATCAGCACATGGCCACTCATCAGTTTCATCATTAACTCAACGAAAGCACATGCATGTAATTACAAACACATCCGCTAGATACAGTTTGGCATCTTGCATGTGTCAGTAGAAAATGCCTACTTTTTTCTGTTACAGTATATTTAAAATATTTGTCTCTTATTGCACTTAAAAAATATGATTTATGATGCAACACTTGCTGAAAGTCCTTGTTTGGGCAGAAAATAAATCATATTGCACATGTAATTTACATTCTGGTCAACTGATGTGATAAAGAACAATTTCAGGTGAAAGTAATATGTCAATGCGTACATAAGGAACACAAGGACAAAAATGAATAATTCTTTTCTGCTTTCCCTTTTTTTAGCTAATGATTGATAAAAGGCTTGATTTTAACAGGATGTGAAGATTCCAGTCCAAGGCATGTGTCATTAATCAACATGTAATACATTACAATATTTAATAGATATACCATTTGATCAGAGAAATATCTGTGTATTATAAAATGATGAAACAACAGAAAAGGTATAAAATCCTCATTTTTGGATCATTTAAAGAAACCTTCCAATAAATATTGCCAGAAAAAATTTTTTAAACACTAAATAAACATTTCCAAAATAGTTTTTTTGTACTATAAAACACATGTTTTGACCCTTTATTTATATTTAAGTGTGTGATAACAGGACAGGACTCTACTTTGCAATAAACAAAAATGATAATGCCGGATGGATTATTAAATATAAGTTAGAAAGTAAAAGCTAAAAAAACACTTCATGTGCAGTGCATGAGGTTTTACATTAGTTGACACAGAGGAGACTTGCATGACTTCTAAACTGGAGACAGTGGAGTAATCTATGTCAAATCTGTGTGGGGCCTAAATGGGTAGGTTGACTGGATGGCGCTGGCGAGGAACCCCTCTATGATGTAATTTTTTTTTTTTTAATACAGTGATGCAGTAATGAGATGATGAAGGTGATATATAGATGTATGGACACATGCCTAATGTCTGTGTAAGGGTATAAGACTGGGGGGGGGGTGAATGCAAGGGTGCTGGTGAGTGGCTGTGTATGCGTGTGTTCAGTTTTCTCTGACTAGTGTGGAAAGTGCACTGAACATTCCTGCACACTGATTATAAATCTGAGCTGACAGAACGAACTAAGGCAGCTGTCGAAGCTCGTCAAGTTCCACACTGCAGCTTTGACTTTAACAGCAAAGCCCCTTTAACTGCCTCATTTTCTTTTTTATTCCCTTCTTGCTTATTTGATCAATATCCAGTCTTTTAAACAAGTAAATGAGCCTGGATCGGTATACTATACCCTAAATCCCCGCTGTGTCTGTCACAAGTCTCCCGTTTCTAGTGCAGACACAAAGCAGCATCATCTCAGTTTAGCACTGCCTTTTTTCCTCCTTTGGAATATAAAGTATTCTTAGTTGAGGGTGACCAAAAAACATTGTAAAACTTATACAGGAATAATGGAATTGTGTGCTCACCTAAAATGCTCCATCATGTCAAAAAGTGAACAAAAATAATAGCCAATCCAATATTCAAAAACATCACCATGGCAATTAAAATAGAATTCGGACCCTGTAAAATAAAATTACACATAGGAAGTTAATTACTATTAATTACACATATTTTTAAAAAGCTGTATTTAATATTTCATATTTTTTAAAAATGAACCTGCATGGAACTTAAATTTCCTGTGTTTTGGCATCAATATAAAAAATGTCTTCTACTTTCATATTAATGTATTAAACTATTTTTAGTCACAGGGACTATAGTTTATACATCCAATGTACTTCTAAATTCTCATTGTCCTAGAGACCTACAGATTATTTCGCCAACAGAGTATGAGGATGGATAATCATTTTAAGTGAAAAGTTCAAGTTATCCTAATGTTCGGATTCACATTCATTAAAAACGATTTGGCTGGGATTTAAATAAACATAGGCTGTTTATTACTAAACTAAACACAGTTCTGCTTTATATAAACAACCAGTTTACAAAGAAAAGCTTCAGAAAATCCTGTTTGTGATCCAAATATTTTGATACAGTACCTGAAATAGAAGGAGACCCATATACATTCATTCATTTATCATCTTTTGCTTAATCATATGATGGGGTTGGGGGGGTCATCTAGGGGAGAATGTTTCGAGTGCTGGGCAGACAGGACAGAGTGCCAATCTATCGCTGGGCACACATTCACTCACACAGACACACATACAACTATATACACACTATATATAGGGGCATTTAGAGCATCCAATTTACCTTGAATCTACATTTTTGGCCTGTGGGAGGAAACCCTACTTTGGGATACAGGGAGAACATGGAAACTCTACCCAGATTGGGATTTGAATCTGGTTCCCCAGCAGTGAGAGGTGGACATGTTAGCCACTAAGCCACTGTGCCGCCCTCCCAATATACATTAAAAAGTTACCTAAATGAAACATTTTGGCATTTTAATATTTTTTCTTCCATTATTTGCTTTTGATTCTAAAACAATTATTGTAATTGCTAAATTAATCATTACTTACTATTTCCTCCTGGGGCACCTCCTCAGTAATTTCAAAGCTGGCTTTCTTGGTTTCTGCGAGACTTTTTTGTTTGGTGTCCTGTCTCCTGAGTTTTGGCTCTGCTGTGGCGGAGCTTAGGGGTTTGGTAGAAGCTGGTGGCAATCGTGCTAAACTGGACTGAGTCATTTCAGCCTCTTCCTCCTCTGGTTCTTCAGGTGGAGGAATGCCTTTAAGAGGTTTAACATAATAGCTGTGGTAAGCAGTGTGTAACTGCCCATTAAGCTTTGGAGGTTTAGGTGGAGCAGCATCTTGGGTTTGGACACCAGGAACTTTACTGATCTCGCTGACGATGGTAGCTCGTTCCTCTTTGCTAATCTTATGGGACAAAGCGGCATTGTCTTTACTGATCTTACGGCTTACGTTAGCTGAGTCTTTGCTGATTTTTTGCGCCACACCAAAGCTTATTTGCTGGTTCTTTTTTGTTGGCAATATCGGAGGTGTAGGAATTGGGCTTTGAGCAGCTGAGTGAGATGGTGTAGTTCCATGTCGATAAAAAGGGCTGCTCTTATCCTCCACTTCTTTACTCTCATCTTTCTTCTCATCTACTTTTTTGTCCTCTTCTGGAGGAGTATCTTTAATTTCATCTACGCCCTCACTGACAATCTGCTTGATGTACTCCAGCCCTGTGAGGGAGAATACAGAGATACTAAAATAATATTTAAAGCTTTATATATTAAAATAGGTGACCCACAAATTACACCAATGATTAATTAAGTAATCTCACAACCTAAGAACTCAGATTAGCACATCAAACCAAGTGTGTTTACTATAGTAATTTTGGAAACAACCCCTATTTTATGCTGTCAAAACAAGTCTGTATTGTCATTTTTTTAGGTGATCAAGGTACAGAAAAAAATTATGTTGTTACTGAAAGAATATATTAATTTTATTCTGAAAGACTCTTCAAATATTTTAAGTTGTTAAACCATCATGTAGGCACCAATTACAAAGTGCAGGTTTTCTTTTTGTCTTTGGAATAAAAAAAATCATTACTGTTAATTAAACACTATTGGAGTTTAAAAGTGGATTAAAACACTTATTTGTGTGATAAAAAAGTGCAGATTATAAGGTTGTTGGGTCAGTGAGCTGGGGCAGTTAGTGCTGTCGTGGGTGTGATGCTGAAATGCAAACATTCCAGAAGGCCCTCTTTAATGAATGTTGACATCAGTAGTCAATGGTGCCGCAGTCTCATGTTGCATTGTGCAAAATTCTGTCTGCTATTTGTCTATGATGTCATAATTTTTAATGTCTGAGTTATCCAAGCTTGACATTTGCAACTCCGATCCTGCTATTATACCACAGCAATACCACAGTTCTGCATCATTACTAAAGACCAGAAAAAAAAGTAATTTCAAGAATTTGCCAACAGAATTTTAATAAATGTTAGTAATTATTAACTAGGTAATATATTTGGGCTCTGTTGGATTGAATGTATGAATAATATGGGTGCATTAATAATGAAGAACTGCTCAAGATTTCTGCCTAAAATATTGGCACAGGGCAGTTTTATAAAAAGTACTATAAAAATAATAAACCAAGGTTTAAATGAATCATTAAAATATAGGGTGAATATTTATTTCCCACATGCTCAATAAAAAGTATGTGTAATATAAAGACTGAATAAAATTAAATGTTAACAAGTCAGAAAGTCTTTGAAAAGTGTAACAATCTTGTTTTTATTTGATTAATAATTAATAATTTAATAAATGTAATTTATTTGATTTGTGTTTATTTTTCTTATTTTTTGACATAGATTATTTGCAGTGAGAGCAGTATGCAAAATGCCTCAGATTTAAAACGTATCACCTACAATTCTAATGAAATACCTGTTAATTTGAGAGAAAATGCATTTTTTAGTTCGTAAGGTGTTGTTACGTAGATAAGACAATTCTATCATCAAGTCGTTAAATTAACATAACTCTGGTGATAGAGCCATAATCCTAAGGTTGCATAATAATGTTTCAAAGATTACATCATCATAACTAAATACTAAATAAGGGATGCAGAGTGCCTCAAATATACAAAGGGATTACTGAGCCTGTGATCACAATTAAATGCATTATCCACACATAGTTAGGCTAATTAAACTGAGCTCAAAACCAAATGACACCGCATAGGGTAAGATTTTACTTGTAATACATTGATGAGAACACATTCTTGTGACTGTATAAATCCTTTATTCCTTACTGAATACATTGTAACCCACTAGTTGATAAGAACTTCAAAACTAAATCCAGGATGAAGCTTAAGGATCACTTCCATTATGTCCTTTTAATTAAACAGAAACTTGTGTAATCCAGGACTGCTACAGTCCCTGTTAGGGAAAGCAGTGGGTGTTATCCAATCATAAACAGAAGGACAGAAAAAGTATATCCCAGTATACTCACATTAAGTTGATAACTACAGTGGGTTGCAAAAGTATTCATACCCCTTGAACTTTGCCATATTTTGTCACATTACAACCACAAACATAAATATATTTCACTGGAATTTAATGTGAAAGACCAACACAAAGTGGTATACAATTGTGAAGTGGAATGAAAGTTATACATGAATCAACAATTTTTTTACAAATAAAAAACTGAAAAGTGCGATGTGCAAAATTATTCAGCCCCCNCACAAAGTATTGACTCAGGGGGGCTGAATAATTTTGCACATCGCACTTTTCAGTTTTTTATTTGTAAAAAAATTGTTGATTCATGTATAACTTTCATTCCACTTCACAATTGTATACCACTTTGTGTTGGTCTTTCACATTAAATTCCAGTGAAATATATTTATGTTTGTGGTTGTAATGTGACAAAATATGGAAAAGTTCAAGGGGTATGAATACTTTTGCAACCCACTGTATATTCTCCATTGTCCTCCACTGTCTCTACCTATAGCTCACACACCTCTCTCCCCTGAGTTCTTAATCTGCACCCTGCCCTGCTAATTGAGTTAATTAGCTTAATTGGTTTTGGTTTACTACCTCCAGTCCCTATTTACAGGGCACAGATGCTGGTGGTCCTTGAGTTTCCTCAATGTTGCTACACACTCCTATGGGACACCGTCACCGGTCTTTTGTTCTCTCTCCTCTTCTAGTGAGTCACCAGTGGGAGCGTCTCGGCCTCCTGTCACCTGTCAGCGTGCTACCGTCCCAACCTCTGGAGCCTGGAGCTCGGATCTTTTGTTACTATTTTATGTGCTACCAACACATGTACTTTTTGTTGCATTTGCTGAATGAAAAGGTGACTCACTGCACATCCTGACGTTGCCTCATTCAAGAGCCCCGTGACAGTCTGTTTCTGTTAATATTTTGTTAAATATTTAATATAACCCAGAAAGAGGATTTAATATATGGTCTCTTCTTCACAACTGTGCTTTAGGAGCCATTTTATCAAACCAGAAAGGTCTTACGAAATGGACTGGATTTAAATATTCATATCACACAGAGTGTCTTATTACAGGTGCATTCTCAACCAATATATTGTTTGTGTTTTATAATTTAACTGCTTTTTTTATCTAGCATCTGTCACTTGTGCGAGTAAAACGATTTCACTGAACCAAACCCTGCACACCTATATCACCCAAGACAGCTACAACGAAAATGGTACAGTTGAATGATTGATTCAATGGCATTTAGTGCATTTGGAAGCTGACCTTGTGAACTTTGGCTGTGCTTAAAGAAGGTCCAGCGCAGGGCAGGGCAGAGCTTGTTGTAAAAATTCAAATTAGCAAGGCATGGCTCTGCACAGCATGTCAATGAAATGTGTGGTTGTGTGGCTACACATACTAATTTCTCTTCTGATCTGGAAAGACAGTCTGTCTATGAACAAGTTGGCTTAGTGATTTTGGTTCGAAAGGATTACAGTCTCCTGCATTTAACATATTTTGGAATAATCGGAATTTTCTAAATTTCTGAAATTTCAGATACAAACATTTTGTAGAAAGGTTTTCAAGGATTAAGAATTATTGTGATATTTTAAAATTGTTAGCACCACTGTGGAGGTTTTTTTTCCATAAAACATCAGAAAGAGCACTGTAGTACACCTGCCTAGTGTGCACCTTGCACAAGAGGGCAGGAGGTATAAAAAGCCGAAGAGCAAGGGAGCAACGGTGAAGAGGTCATTGTTCAGTCATCTAAAATATGAATGCCTTGGCAGCTTGGTTGGAGTCAGGGACTAGATCAGTTTGCTACCTTTACAGTCATCCTGATTTCAAACATGGAGCAAAAGGTCATTTCTCCTGCAATCATCTGATCTCTATAAGAACACAAAGTGCAGACATTTTTTCTAATGCTGACAAACTTTCTGGTTTATTAAATTTGAAGGAAAAGTTTGCATTAACGGAGTGCAGAAACACAATCTGTGTTTATAGCTCTAGCTATAACTATAACTAGTTCTTTTTGTGAATTAACAAGTTGCTGTTACATGGTCATAATATGATTATAATACCTCAAAAGAACCAAGCAGAACTTATAAATATATACTATATGGATTCTGATTTTAAGGATGGGATAAGCCTATTAGGTTTGAAGAACACTGTTAATGCTTTAGCATACAAAGAGATTCTAAAAAATGATATGCTTCCAACTTTATTTATCCTTTTCCATGCAGAAATTATAAAGATAGATTTTTGTTTAAGCATTATGATATAAATATTTTTGCATCCAGTGGGACTGAGCATCTGAATTGAAACAGAAGAGACAATAGCTCTATGATGTCTCGTATATAAAGCCTGCATAATGCCATTGTTGCTGCTGAATAGTGTCGTTGAGGTTCAATTCATTTAAAACACACAGCTTCATTGTAGTCATAGAAACGGATTTAATAGCAGCGGTGTTATGTTACAGACTCCCATAAAACCAGTTCTAGTTTCAGCAGCTAATAGAAAACTCTGATACAAAACTAGTAGCATTAACGTTACCACTAACGACAGCAATACAGTTATGTACTCTATTGATCTACAGATATTACAGAAATATATACAGAAATTGTAGTACAAATAAAACAAGGCTTTATGTATTCTAGGTAGGAAAACATAGGATGAGGAATTTCCTCATAAGAAAAACTCCCATAATTTTCCCAGATCCTATGTGCTAAAGGATAAGTAACAAAATGTAATATAAGTATAATATAATAAGTAATAAAATTACTCTAAGTCATTTTATGTTTCTTAGTGGAGACACACAGATTTTATTTAAATCATATTTGTTATTTAATAAAGGCTATGACATCTGCACCTTTATATGGCTTTCAGGACCTTTGGATGAAACCAGCCACATAATTTTACAAACTCTTAACATAATTAATCATGATAAGTTCATTTTAGACTTTAGAGGATGTCAGCCAAAGGTTTTTAGCTGCAATAAAATAAATGTTTATATTCTATATGAAATGTCCATCCTGTGTCAATTACATATGTCAGTGTGCCTATTAGTCTATTAGTGTTTATAAATGAGTTCACATGTGTGAATCTGTTATTGGATATAAGTATATGCACTTTTTTTCGTACCTGGTTGTAAAAAATCAGGTGCTAGTTCTCTTGCTATAGCTCTAGCAAGATCAGATTCCTGATCGGCAGCAATCGCAGCTTGGTCTGAAGCTTCACCCTTCGTTCTGGCATGAGCTGTCCTGCAACACACAATAAGACTGCATAGGATTTATACAGAAACATTATTACATTCTTTACAAGGTTGGACATTATTACTTACTCTGTGTACCTGCCCACTTGCAAAAAGTTTTCAATAAACAATACAAAATATTCTATTCATATTTTTGACATGCTGCAACCACCACCACCACCATCACCATTGCCGCTCTATAATGAGCGTCATGAGCTTGAGCTAATAAATATAAAGCACTGGGTTAAATAATATATAGACCCAGTGCTTTATATTTATTAGTTCAAGCTCATGAGTCTGTGTATAGCCAAACATGCAGGCAAAGCATTTCTTTACTGCACCTTAAATTTTAACCAAAACTAAAATCTTTGATCATATTTGACAATTGTACTGAGATTTGCAATGCCTGTAAGAATTTTTTTGTTTAGATTAAAAAATTATCTGTACAAGCTGTATTTAAATGTTATTTTATTATTTAAGTAAAAAATAAATAAGTAAAGAAAGAAATCCGGTCTCTGGTGCTCAGACAGTTCACTCTGTCACAGTGTTTTAAAATTAAAGCGTATTAGTGTACCCTACACCACTGAATCTGTGATTAGGTCACAGAAACAAATACATTAACATTAGAGAAGACTTGACCTGGATTCGGTGATGGAGGAAGCAGTGCATGTATGATGTGTTTGTGTGTGTGTGTGTGTGTGTGTGTGTGTGTGTGTGTGTGTGTGTGTGTGTGTTTGTATGCGCGCATGTAAATGATCCTTACTAAATTCCCTTAAATCCATTGGATTTTCAAATGGATATAAGCAGATGCGATAGAGTACTTAGTCTGGTTCAACACACACACATACACACACACACACACACACACACATAAAGAGTAAATTGCTCATTCTTACAGCTTACAATCAGTAGACCATTGTGAATTCAGGCACATTACAGAGTGACAAATCTGATCTGGGATCATCATGTTGGATGCTTAAGTCTGCATTTGGATGAACTATTTCCAGTCATTACAATTTCCTCAGTGTATTCATTTGCACCAGAGCCTGGAACATCTGGAACCTAGTTCTTAAATAGAACAACTTGAAGTCAGTTTGACTGAAAAACATGAGCTTCTGTTGAAATTCCAAACCAATCCAAAACCCCATTTTCACCTAAAATATACTGATCACAAATATATATATGAAATACACAAAATAGTAAATCTCCCATTAGTTCAAATGACATGTATTGTATGTAACATAACACATTAAATTGGTTTTAAGCCCATACACACTGTATTTGTATATACAATATTTTGTCATTTTACTAATGTCAATATTTTAGTAGAACTGTTTGACATAAACAAAGCTGAAAATAGACACAATATTTTTCAGTAATATACATTCATTCATTCATTCATTATCTTCCGCTTTATCCTCTATTAGGGTCGCAGTGGGGTTCCCCATGCCCATCCAGGGGAGAACATTTCGGGCGCTGGGAAGATAGACCCAGGACAGGGCGCCAATCCATTGTTGGGCACACACTCACTCTCACACACAAACACACACACACTATATGGGGCAATTTGGAGAATTCAATTGACTTGATCCATGTTTTTGGACTGTGGGAGGAAACCGGAGAACCCGGAGGAAACCCACGCAGACACGGGGAGAACATGGAAACTCCACCCAGATGGGGATTCAAGCCGGGAATCCCTAGCGCTGAGAGGCGAACGTGCTAACCACTAAGCCACCGTGCCGCCCTAGTAATATACATATTTTATTTATTCGTAATCTATATACTTCATTTTCTTCTTTTAATACTTGCAATTTTTGCATTAGATCATTAAATTTGATGAATGTATTCACCGGTCTACAAAAGGTAGTTACCGAAATAATAGCTTCTTTAGCCACTTACTCTTTGCAGGCCCCTACTGCGCAATCATACTTAATATATTATAACATACTATTTCGGCCAACTGATGTCAAAACAGACTCGTACTGTATGATCCTAAACCCCCCCCCCCCCCACTCCAACCACCACACTGAGAAAGATCAATACCAATGATGTACCCTATCACTCTACACTGGGTGGTGTATATTTCTGTCCAACGGTGATAAGATGCCTCGCCTTATTTAGACAACCAGTGAGGGGTGTGCTCACACACAACTGCATTTTACACATGCACGTGTGCATACACGCACATTTGTTTATATGTGAAGGGACACTTTACATAGGCATTCAATTATTATATGGAAACATATATAACTTTTAAGCATTATCAGCACTTTAGTATGTTTTACATTTTAAAATGGAATTATTTAGGTATGGTCCACCAAAGAAGACAGTGTATATAGGTGTTGACACAACGTAATGTGTATAACAAAACACCTACACACATAAACACCCTCCTAGTTTAAAAAATTAATCTTATTTTTGAAGCCATTAAGAACTAATGTCATGTTCTGCTCATACACATGGCACATAACAATATATGGACAAAATGGACAATTTTTCTTTAAAACATTTAAACTACACATACATAACATTTGGTTTATTCCCAAACCACATATTATAAATCCAATATACGTAAGTAGCAATATGTATATGTTGTTTTCTGAGCTGTTTCCGTTCAACAGACTCAAATCTATATGTTTGCATTGTCTACACTATAGGTATAAAAGATTCTCTGTTGTGGAACAGAAGTGAGTGCTGATGTCTGAGTTCAGCTCACATTTTTAAGATATGTTGTACAAATACTTTTATGATGCCTAAAATATAATGTTTTATAATAATTAAGAGAGGAACATTAAAGAGAACATAAAAACAATAGTTTGCAGCAAATGGGTATTAATATTAAAAGTGCAATATAAATCGAATTTCTAAAAAAAACAAAAATCTCAAAATTCTTCTCAGCTTTATTTCCATTATTTCTAATCAATGATAATCATTGACTCATTAAGGCAGATGTAAACCTGAGAGAAAATCTAAACTCTAACAAAAATTCTAATCTCAAGCACCCTGCATGCAGATTGTGTTTTGCATTGAATATTTGACTGATGCTATTTACAGACTGCAGTTCCATCAGAAACTGATCCATGGAGGGATCAAGTAACTAAAAGTGTGAAAAAAGTAGTATGGGTCACATGTTAACTTTGAGGTTTGTATACTAAATAACATTAAAAATGTTCCAGAACTGCAGACATTGATTTACATTTGTTTAATTCAGTTTCCTGTGACATCTCAGTATTAAGTATTTTAAAGTGAATGAAATACAATAAACACATTTATGTATAAATTTATAAGGATTGCAGCATGGTATAGCTGAATTTGATTTCTCCAACTAATTGTTGCATCAATTAGTAAACATGCAAGCTCAGCATAACTGCAGCATAATGAACCCAGACACTTCATGTCTGTGAGAGCAGTCAGAAATATCTCCAGCACTGAGCTCCAGTTATGTTTACGTGATGTATTAAAGGCTTTTCATCATCCCATTGCTCTGTAACTGAAAGGTCAGTTCAGGTTCAGCTTTTAAAGCAGTATAAGATCTCAGATCCAACAAAGAGACAGTTGTTCAAAAACAATTCACAGTGAACAAATACATCAAAGGTATAACTTTCACTGTATGTAATGATCCTTTTATTGTCTAACCAATAGAAAAAAACTTTTATGCAAATTTTGCATTGGTGCAGCTAAGCAATGTTCATTAAAATGAGTTAAATTCAGAATTTTCCAATTGTTATTCAAAATGAATAAATGATCATAAGTGTATAAGTTTATTATTATTATTATTATTATTATTATTATTATTATTATTATTATTATTATTATAATAACACAGTTTTATTAAAATATCTTGCATGTTCTGCACAGGAGTGTATGAACTGTGTATGTATGTCAATTTTGTACAGGTATATATAATGCTTTGGCTTACCCTTTCCTTAGAGTAAAAAAGGTTCTAGGTTTGATTTTCATGCAGGATGATTTAGGCTTTTTCTATGTGGAATTTGGATATTCTTCATCTGTGTGGCTTTACTTTTAAAGTCCAAATATATGCTAGTAAGCGAACTGGCAATAGGTAGGTGCAAATGTGTGTCCCTTGCTCTGTTTTTCTGCCATTCACTTTATGAGTGCCACAATTTGCTCTATTTAACCCTCAGACCCTAATCAAAAGTATTAGAAAATATTTTTCAATAAATATTTAAATAGTGTGTCCATGTGGGTACAAAATTCTGATAAATGTACACTGTTTTTGTTTTACCGTACTGTGATTACTGTACATCTGGGACCATGCTGCAGCACTTAGAATTTTGATACCTTTAAAACATATCATCTGGTGGGAAATCTGGTTCATTACACAACTAAATAAATCATTCTATTCATTTTGACCTATTTAGTTAATAAAAATACCATGCTGCTCATCTCCCTTATCAATTGTTGTTGACCGTTTTATTAAAGAGCAGGAAGACAAATGCGATTTCAAGGTAGTATGTAAAGGATTCTGAAATGTTTGGTCATTTAGTCACATTGATAATAAATTAAAAGTCTTATATTTGTTGTTCCAATTTGTCCTCAGCCCATGGAGTTCATTTACAGTGTCTTATTGAACCTATCTATACTGAATTATATAATGCACATATAACCTTGAATTCTCCAAATTAATAGCACACAGTTGGATTTATAATACTGTTTAGTCATTTCAGGCTGACTCATTTTAACCAAACCATAAAAAATAATCCATAGTCTTTTTTGTAATAGACAATGGCATTACTGATTCTATTTATAAAATTTACTTACTTAGCATTTTATTAACACCACCTGAACAGCTGCTCATTCATGAAGTTATGTAATTATTCAATCATCTGACACATGTGTAATGCAGAAGACATGCAGATGCATGTAATATTCATGACATGATTGTTTACAGTTTTAATAATTGCTGGTCCTCTGTGATACTCATGTCCAATAGATTACTCAAAACAGTGTAATATAGAAAAACACATCTGGTTAATGTCATCTTGTAAATGGCTTTTTTTTTTCTAAAAGTGGACCAATATAGAATAACCAGCCTGGTTTAAAGTGACATAATAAAGTCAACCAGTCTGTACAATAATGCTGAGCAAATCATCTCAGAATGAAGAATACATCAAGCCTTAATCTTAATTGGCCAAATCAGCAAAAGTTCCATCTAGCATATTGAAGTATTAATGAGTAATGATATTATATAAAGTGCTAGGTGGGAATACTATATATTCAGATTCAAGGCCAAAAATTGATGGTAGGTTTAGCAGTGGGCCTACCTTGAAATTGCAATTTCTACTTTGTTCCTAGCGATGTTGGAAGCTCTCCTGGCTCCTTCTACGGCTCGGTCAACTTTTTCTTTGGTTTTCGGATTTCTGAGTGGAATTAGTTGCTTCTTAATGCCCCGTACCAGTATGTTCTGTTTGTACTTTCCTTCTTCTCGGGTTCCATCCTGAAAAACAGTGCATCCATACCCGTGCCGCTTGTTATTCAGCCATTCACCTTCATACTTGGCTCCATCGGAGCGCTCGCTCACTCCAAAGCCGCTACGCTTGTCATTCTTCCATTCTCCCGCATAGGACTCAGTGACTGTTGCATCCATATTGCCCTCAGCCTCCACATTGTCCTCTGTGTCTGTCTTTTCTTCTATGTCTGTTTTGTTCTCATCTTCAGTGTCACTGGTGCTTATTCGGCTCATGGCAGAGCTTCGTGCAGAGCTGCGCTTGCTCGAAATGGATGTTTTTGATTCTGACTTGCGCAGCTGACGGAGACTTCCAAAAAGTGAGCCTCGGCGGAACAATTGTGCTTTCTTTTTTTCACCTTGTAAATTTAAGGCAAAGCCACCTCTCGTGTTCAGTTGCATTTCAGTGGACTGATCTTGCAACAGCACTGCACCGTTGCTCTGCACACTTCGTAGGGAGGACAGAGATGTGCGCAGAGGGGAGCGGATGGTCATGGCCAGGCCATAGGGGACGCTCTGTCTCACACCATAACCATGGCGTAGACCACCCATCCACTGCCCCTGGTAAGTACCTGAACAAAAACATATTGTTATATAGAATAATAGTATAATCATGATTATTAATTAAACATTAATCGTACCATCAAAATCTGTCCAATCCCCATAACTTAAAAAAAGAATTACATTTTTTAAGTTGGTAACACTAGTTCAAACTAGTTCCATGCCTTCATTTCTTTTTATGTAGTTTATTTAACCAGGCAAGTCATTAAGAACATGTCCTTATTTTCATTAACTGCCTGGCAAGTACCAGAAGCTACTTAAAAGAAAGGAGAAACACCAAAGAACAGACAATGTTATCAATGTTTTAATTTTCATCCATCCATCCATCCATCCATTATTTTCCACTTTATCCTATATTAGGGTCGCGGGGGGTCCAGGGGAGAATGTTTCGGGCAATGGGCTGATACACCCAGGACAGGGCGCCAATCTATCACTGGGCACACACTCACTCACACATACACACTCTATATGGGGCAATTTGGAGAACTCAAGTGACTCAATTTGGTCTGTGGGAGAAAACCGGAGAACCTGGAGGAAACCCACGTGGACAAGGGGAGAACATGGAAACTCTGAGAGGCGAACGTGCTAACCACTAAGCCACCGTGCTGCCCTGTTTTGATATCATATGTGAATATATATACGTTTGGTTTTCAAACTGATAACTGTGTTTCTGTTTTAAAAGTACTCCATCACTCTGTAACATCCGCCAAAGGGGGCAGAGTCCAAAATTTTTAGCCTGGCACTTTTCAAGATCAGTTCTCAATTTAAAGCATTTTCTTGCCACCGTCACCACTGACTTCCATAGGGATTCGCCACTTATTTCATCTCATTATATGTACTATTCTATACTAGGGACTAGGGGTTTTCCATGCTTATCCACGAAAGAAAGTGTAGGGCACTGGGCAGATACACCAAAGACAGGGTGCCAGTCTATGTTTGGGCATGGATAAGACCCTGCAATATCCTCCACTAGGGTCGAGGTTGGGTTCCCATTGAAGGGAACTTTTCAGGCACTAGGCAGATACACCCAAGACAAGACAAGCTAGTCCACTACTGGGCACACATACATACATACCTACCTACAATAGATAGGGGCAATTCGGACATGAGGACCACATGGAAATTCCACTCCAACCAGCAATTATTTAGGTGCCAATACAACAACTGCAACAGTATCATTTTTGTTTTTAATGTTGCTGAGGACGGCATGTTGGCTTAGTGGTTTAGCATGTTCTCCTCTCAGCGCTAGGGATTCCAGGTTCAAACCCCAATCTGGGTGGAATTTCCATGTTCTCCCCGTGTCCACGTGGGTTTCCTCCGGGTTCTCTGGTTTCCTCCCACAGTCTAAACACATGGATCAAGGTCAATTGAATTCTCCAAATTGCCCCATATAGAGTGTGTTTGTGTGAGTAAGTGTGCCCAGCGATAGATCAGCGCACCCTGTCCTGGGTGTATCTGCCCAGCACCCGAAACGTTCTCCCCTGGATTGGCATGGGGAACCCCACCGCAACCCTAGTAGAAGATAAAGTGGAAGATAATGGATGGATGGATGTTGTTGAGGACGAAACTATAGAAATCCACCCATGATGCAGTTGTGCTCACCTCCGTCCTCGTAGATCTCCACCCCGTATCCATCCTGCAGCCCGTTGTTCCAGGTGCCATCATACCTGGCAGGTGACTCGCGTGTCTGTCGGACTCCATAACGCCCCTTGAACCCGTGGCTCCACTCTCCCCTGTAATCCCAGCGTCCTTTGCGTTCCACGCCGAGACCGTGCCGCTTGCCGTGCGCCCAGTACCCACGGTACGTGTTTCCGCTGGGCCACGTATACACGCCCACCATCTCGAACCCGTGCGACCACGCGCCGCTGTACTCGCCTTGCCCGCGCGGCCCCGTGCACACGCCATGCCCATGCGCGGTCCCGCGCTCCCAGCCGCCGCAGTACGAGCCGCCGTCATCAAAGTCAAACCGGCCGCCCGGCATCCAGATCACTTCGACTTTTCGTAATATTTTGGAAGTCTTCGTATTTTTCCGCTCTTCTGCTCATCAAACAGCTCGGTCTGCTGAGAATGTCATCACTCTTTAAACTTATTTGTGTTCTTTCATTGAATCCCGGGTGTAATCCTCATACAAATAAAAGCTGTAATATTCCTTCTTATCTTTTTTGGTTATTTTCTGTTTTTTTTTTAAGTTTCGGTAAAGAATTTACTTTAGAAATTCAAATGAACAGGAGGAGCCCACTGTGCGGGTTGACGTGCGGCGGCTGGCAGGGCTGGAGCGTGTGTGCGAGCGCGCGCTCACGCGAGGAGGTGTGCGAACAGGGACGCGGCTGAACATTTGGGTTGCCAGATGGTCGATTTAAGGTCATTAATAATTTTGGCTCTGCGCTGACAAAGAAATGTTTTAGCAACATGTGCTTAAACAAACAAACAGGCTGCTTGCATGCTTTCAAAGTATAGTTTTTAAATTACACGTTTCATTCAGTTATTAAAGTGTATATGTGAATAATTTAAAAAAGTTTATTCTGACATACAAAGTCATGTATTTGTAATCTTATCGTTTACTAAATTAAAATGTGACGGTATTTATATACACTTACTTGAAGAATTCTATTCTGGAAAATAAGCCAAGGCTCCTTTGCCTTTTCACACTACTACTACTACTACTACTACTACTACTACTACTACTGCTAATAATAATAATAATAATAATAATAATAATAATAATAATAATAATAATAATAATAATAATAATAACAATAGTGCTGAGGATCAAGGGTCGAATCTCAATCTGGGTGGAGTTTGCATGTTCTCCCCGTGTCTGCGAGGGTTTCCTCTGCGTTCTCTGGCCTCATCCCAAAACACAAAAACGTGGATTCAAGATAAATGTGTTGCATTAAATTGCCCCTTATAGTGTCTGCAAGTGCCAGTGATAGATTGGCACCTTGTCCTGGGTCTCCCTGCCCAGCACTTGAAACGTTCTCCCCTGGCATGGGAAACACCCATAAGCAAAAAAATTAAATAAAACAAATAAAATAAATAAATATATATAAAACATGTGTATATACGTATATTCATAAAAATAAATTAATTAATTAAATCAAAATTTTATAAGCATATCCTTTCAGTTTTTGGTTGGTTTATTGTTCATTTTATTAAATGTAACATTTTTGCTATATATATTGGTGGCATATACTACACCCAATTAAAATTATTTTGTAAGGGCGATTAAAAGGAAGAAAAAAAAGAAGAAAGGACAAATGTATGAACTATTTGAGGCATAATTGCAAACTGTACATGCAAATGTTTTTTATACCAATATAGCTTATTAGTTGAATAAAAAATTCGATCACAAAATGTAGCTGAAACGCAAACAATTAATCCTACATCAATTGAAATAATTTAAGTCTTTATCAACGTTTCCACATAGATCATACCTTATTAAATGTCGCCACCTTCTGGCGTAACATGTGAATGTTTTTTTTCATACACGGTTTTGATGACCCCAACTGTTAACAGTTGTTAAACTTTCTAGAACAGTGTTACTGTAACACTTTCAGTCGCATTTTGTTTCAATCTAAAAAAAAAAAAAACAAAACCTAAATTTGATTTTATCTCATGTAATAAGGTTTGTTACCGACAACTCTGAGCATCTATTATTTTCCCCTTTGTATGTCAAATAAATGTTTAAGTGAATTAAAAAGAAAAGATTTAGGTTTTTAAATGTTTTTCTATAAAGTGTCTTATCTTTTCTGGGGGTTTGAAATTTTTGGATAACAATTTATTGGTAACAAACAGAACTTGCTTTTAATATACCGAAATACAATCTCTGAGTTTATTCACTAAGGTCATTTTCAATGAGACTTTTGTTGTTTTAATACAATTAAAAACATTACAGAGCGCTTTTTACAATAGTAAACAGACAGAAAGCAGCTTAACAGTGTTATAAGCCTTTAACCCCCAAAAAAGCAAGCTGAAGCGACAGAGGCAAGAAAAAAAAATCCCAAATTAAGTTTAATGACAGTTCCATTCACTTTAGTTTGAAATTAGGGATTCGATACTAGATCTTCAACCATGTTCTGCGCAATGAATCGATTCGCAAATCAACTCTCCATGTCCTACGGGTAAAACTGAGCGGACGAATCGACTCCCCCTCCCGCTTCCCCTCTGTTGATTTAAAAATGGCGGATCTAGACGAGTCACAGCATCTCCTTAAAAAGGAGGAGGATGTAAAGATGGAGCTCGTGGCTAAAAAATCAAAACTGGTTCTGTATCACTGGACTCAATCATTCAGTTCCCAAAAGGTAAGTAAGGAGTAAATCGGTAAGTTTTAAATGGTCAGAAATGTTTGCCCTTCAGTAAACTGCTGTCATGAGGCTGCGTGCACATCCAACATCCCAATAACATTGTGCAGATAAAGATGGTGTCAAATGTACAATAACAAGCCAAAAATCATACAAAACATACAAAATTAAACGCACCCAGTATCATATCAATTCAAATCTGAGCTTTAGCCGCATTGACTTCAGTCATTTTACTGATTTATACAACACATCTTTATTATCTGCTATATTGGGCAATTTAGAGCATATTATTTACCTTGAATCCATGTTTTTGGGCTGTGGGAGGAAACTGGAGAACCCGGAGGAAACCCAAGGGGAGAACATTAAAATTCCACCCAGATTGAGATTCGAAACTGGAATCTCCAGCGCTGAGAGGCGAACCTGCTAACCTTGTATTTAATCATTCTGTGTATGTCTGTTTGTTCTAGGTGAGGTTGGCTATAGCAGAGAAAGCGTTACAGTGTGAGGAGTACGATGTGAGTTTACCTCTGAATGAACACACTGAACCTTGGTTTATGCGCCTGAACCCAGCTGGGGAGGTTCCCGTCCTCGTCCACTATGAGCGCGTCATCTGTGATCCCACTCTGATTATAGACTACCTCGAGGAGACCTTTAAGGATGGTAAGGATACCATAACAATCAAATTATTGAGTGCATCTGCTGCAATTTTTGAACACATCAATTAAAAAAATAAAAATAAATCATCAAATATGGAAAAATATACTGTATATCATCATGGGCTGCACAATGGATTAGTGGTCAGCACATCTGCCTCTCAACTCTCAGGGTCCAGGTTCATGTTTTTTTAATGTTTTTCCCGTGTTCACGTGGGTTTCATCCCACAGTCAAAAAACACGGATTCAAAGTGAATTTAATTCTCTAAATTGGCACTGTATAGGCTTTGTGTGAGTGAGTATGTGGCCAGCGATAGATTGGCACCCTGTCCTGAGTATATCTGCCCAGCACCCGAACCCCCCATCCCCCCCACCCCCCGGACCAGAGGCAAAAATAAGCAGTGATATTCAAATTTAACTGAACCTGATTTGATCTTATAAATTGTTTCTTTTTTTGATCATGCAATAAAATGTTATTTATTATTATTTGATGTAGAGAAGACACTGAAGCTGATTCCTGAGATGGGCAGTACGTATTACCACCGGGTGCAGCATTACCGGGAACTACTGGACTCACTCCCAATGGATGCTTACACACATGGCTGCATTCTTCATCCTGAACTTACCGTGGATTCCCACATCCCTGCATATGCCAACACACGAATCCGGGGTACACAAACTCACCTACTCTGTAATTAAAATCTGCTTGAAACCTGGCCAGTAATTCAGTGCAGGACTTACTTTACATCAGAAACTAAATTTAAGCTGCTATTGAACTAACATAATCAGCATGTTATACATAATAAATGTGTAACTCAAGTGGAGCAACAATTAGCGGTAGGTATAATAAAAAAGCAGTAGCATTTCTTTTTATTCATTGATAAGTTATCCTATATTTCTGGAAATATTCTGCCTGATCATACAATCAAATAAAATCATGATTACACAGTAAGTTTGTTCTCACAGCACAGATCGGTAGCACAGAATCCGAACTAAAGAAGCTGGCAAAAGAAAATCCGGAGCTGAAGGAAGCTTACATGGCAAAACAGAGACGCCTAAAGGTGACAACAAAAACCTACTTTGATTATTTTCATCAATATCGTCATTATCACTTATTTTCTAACCCTCATATTCCAATTAGGGTGATGGGCCATGCTGGTAAAGATGGAAAATCACCTACAGTGCTCATAAACAAACAAACATTTATACCAACTCACCAACTCAAAAGTATTTTACCAACTCACCTAACAATGTGTGGATTGTGGGAGTAAATCTGTGCTTTCGAGGGAAACATGCACAGTCATAGAGAGAACAATCAAAAAATCAATCAAATCAATGATTGAAAAAATCTTGTCCATCTTACCTGAAAATCGAACCTTCTTCCTTCCTATACCTTCCACTGTGCTATAGTGCTGCACCATAAAATAAAATAAAAAATACATTTTAAAGAAGGCTTTTTAATTTAAATATATGGTAACATGTGGTTAGTCTTACTAATTATCCAGGACAATCTTTTAGACATTAGGTTAAATGAAGGCCAGTGTTAAATAAAAAAAATCTCTTTAATAATTTCTTTTCAGACAAAGCTGTTTGATCATGACAATGTGAAATACCTGAAGAAAATCCTGGATGAGCTGGAGAATGTTCTTGATCAGGTAGAAACAGAGCTGCAGAGGAGAGCTGAGGAGACACCAGGTAATGCAGTCACATAATGACTAGTTCCTGCAAATTGCTCTGTATTGAGATAGAGAATAGATGTGATGACGTCATTGCTTTTGCACTTTTGCTCTACTGCAGAAGAAGGAACTCAGGCAGCATGGCTGTGTGGTGATTTCTTTAGCATGGCTGACGTTTCCCTCGCTGTCACACTGCATCGCCTCAAGTTCCTTGGCCTCTCTCGCCGTTACTGGGGTGATGGGACACGTCCCAATCTGGAGTTGTACTATGAGCGCATCTTGCAGCGGCCTGCCTTCCACAGGGTCCTCGGTCATGTTAACAACATTCTTGTATCTGCAGTCTTACCTGCCGCATTCAGGGTGGCCAGAAAGAGGGCACCCTCTTTCATTGGTGCCTCACTGATCGTCGGCCTCTTGGGAGGTGTCACATATTTTGCGTTTCAGTATTTTAAAAAGCGTTTTCTTATCTCCTGAATCATACACTTTTTTATTATAACATTTATTTCACCATTTGTAGTTAAATTAAGAATTTTATGCACAATTATTTCATTTAGTACAAATCTTATAAATAAGGTGAAGATGTGTGTGTGTGTTTCCCCATACAAATCCATACCTTTGCTTCGATTACCAATTTACAATTGACACACTACTCTAGACCTTGTGGAGATTCACATCATTGCAACCACCAAGAAGCAGCTCAAGATGTCTCACCACCTCTGTGTGTTCGAGCAGCAACACAAGTGATTGGCGGCCAGGAGTGATTAGTGATATTGTGTGCGGAATAAACTTATTTAGGTGATGTGAAAGCTGTTTTGGTTCTTTTTTTCTTATTTAGGTAAATAAAGATATGCATAGCTAATAATCATGCCGGGCTGAAAAGGGGCTTGTGAATATATATGACAATATAAATATACATATATACACACACATACAATCGAACAATTTTTAATGTCATAGTTATATTTCAGAGTGACCTTCAGAACAAAATAAATGTTAATTGGTTTATGTTCATAATATACCATGTCCTAATGTTAAAAACACTAATAAAATGCAAAACCAGCTCAGACATATGTAGTGACTTGTGTCTTTATAATTCTACTTGGATTGAACCCCTCATTTTTGCCTAACTCAGTGTCTGACCCAAGTGTTCTTTTTTCGGAATTACAAAAATTGCCGCTAGATGGCAGTAAATACTAACTTTAGGTTTATTCTGCATTCCTATCTAGGTTTTAAGCTTAAAGGCCACAAGGAAACATTTTCATCCCTTTAAGAAGGCCGTCATTGATTCAGCTAGTTAAACCAAATTTGATCTATATATATATATATATATATATATATATATATATATATATATATATATATATATATATATAATCAAAAACCATAACTACCTTTAATTTTTGCAGACAAGCCATGTAACCAGGCAACAGCATTGAGGTTTATTAACATTACCCGCACCCTAAAAATAATTTTGGACCAGTATGAACATTGTGCTGTTGTAAATTGGGACAGGATACTGAGGGGCATATTTAAGGGAATATGCTGAGGGGAAGGGAATTAGGGTAGATGAAAATGTGAATTAGAGCTCAGGTTTTTCCTGGACTATAATCTAGTAAAGAGTGCAGCTGCAAAAACAAAGTGCAGGCTGGAAGTCGTGTCCCATTGTTCAACTTATTGGACTTGACATCTCGCTATTCCGTTGTTTAAAAGTCAGCAGGTGTTTTGTGGTAATTGAACGAAGCCAAGAGAGAAAGAGAGAGAGAGTACTTTTTCCATTCCTGTATTCCAACAATCCCAATTAGTTCATTACAGTCACAGCAACTCCAAGAAAACCAAATGTATTTGGCCGGTTTGGGGAGTGAATGAGTGCATGAAGGGTAGATCTCAAAAATCACTGCAGCTAGAAACCCAAATATTTTAGTAAAGAATAACAGTGTGATGTGCAGACTGCCAAAATAAAGGAGGAACTGAGAAAGTGAGAGTGCACACAGAAGTGCATACCACAAATGCATACAGTTCACTTCCACACTTTTGATGTAAGTACAGTGAATATGCTATTGCATACATCAAAGCAGAACATATAAGGTTTCTGTATGAAGAACAAAGTAAATCACTTGCTTTAGCAAAAAAAAAATAAAAAAATAAATAAAAACATAACTTCAGGGGGCAATCAAAAGTTTTTTTTTCTTGTATAATACATAGCTTGATATGCTGTTGTTACAGTAAAATTGGGCCATACCAAATAATTATAAAGAGGAAACATTTTATTAAATGGATGATGATTTTATCATTTCTTATAAGTCACACTGTATAAAATAAAAAATAATCCGAAATAGAAATGGAAACAAATAATCAGTTTTGTTAATAAAAATATTCAGATAGTTTGTTTTCTTTAAAATATTACATTCGGCATACATAGTTTTATAGAGACCATTAAATCCCAATTTCCCAAGATATAATTCAGTAAACAGCAACTCTGTATCATAATGTAAAGTTTGTATTGAGAAATGGATGTCCAAACTTTTGCATACCACTTACTGTAAATGTGATCAGTGGTTGAAACTGATTGAATGATGGGAGGAGATGATGGAAAGTTCCATTAGACATGAAGTCAGAATAAGAGCAAGACAGGAACGAAAGAGAGAGGGAGAAAAGGAGAAAACAACTCTGGTGTGCTGAGAAAGATAAATATCATCCCACGCAAGTGAGAGTGAAGTGAAGAGAGTGTCCTAGTCTGAGAGAGAGAGCAAGAGAGAGAGGCAAGGGTTCATGGAAACTTCCACACAGGTGGAGGAATAAAGCGAGTGAGAAAGTGAGAAGATGCGAATATTCTACACAGCAGATCATCATATAAAATGTGTTACTACGTACAGCAAACATTTAGCATTGATCTATCTATATAAAGACAGAGATCTGTCAGAATATGCAGTAACAGAGGAGACATTTAGAAGGAAATGACACAGCATTTGATGGTTAAAATATTTGTAGTATTACGAGTTATGCACACCTGGAAATAAAATACATACTTGACATTTAGTGTTACAATGTGCAACCGGGGAGGTACACTCATATTTACTTTTTGTAGCCGTTTTGTGTTTAGTCACCATCAATATGTTTCAAGATGAGATGAATGTGTTTATTACTGTTTGTGTTCTCCACTGGTTTCTACATTAACATTTTAATTAACTGACTGTGAGCAGCTTTTTTGCCTTCAGCGTTCAACAAAATAATTTAATTGCAATATAATTGTGGCAAATAAAGCCTTAACTGAGATTAACTTCGCCTGTTTTCTCATTTTACTTTGTATTTTCTCATTTGTCCTGCCACATTCTGATTACATGTCATGTGATCATTGTAGTCACTGGAAATAGGTCTAGTAAATAAATTGTTGTTATTCTTATTGTAATAATGTGTTGAATGTTAATTATCCCACTGTTTCTACTACACATATTACATATATTACACATATACAAATATTTGCATTTTTATATATCATTGTATGAACACTGTGCATTAAAAATACTATATGCATTAAAAATACTTTATTTTTTACAAATGAGTTTGCCCCGTGTTGGTTAAAATAGCAATAGTTTTCGTTGGTTTCTAATTGTTAATAATCCTGCTCTTTGTTAAATTGGGTTATGCCGCTGCACCTGACACCAATCAGACTTTGGTCCAAGGTCTGAGCAGTAGGCTATTTTAAGATTCCTTTTCACTTAGCATAGTGCTAAGCTATTAACCCTGGCTTCTGACTCATATGCAGATCTTAACCTTTCATGTGTGCACAGTGTGCTTATCAATTAATTAATTATAACATAAAATTAAAGTATGAAAATGCATATGAAAAACCAAACACAAAATGTTTCTTAACTTTACTTTGACTTTTTTTTTTATAGCAAACAGTAGAAATCTGACATTCCATGTTTTTTACAGCCAACTTTATTGTATTTGTTATAAAACATTAATTCATAAGTTAATTGTCTATCTTTGATCCATCACAACGCTCTGTACCAAGAACCACATTCAACCATTCAACAATGGCTGATTTAACCACACGAGCAAGGGATTACTTTGGCAAACCACTTTAAACTTCAAAAAACGTTTCAAAACGTTAGACTCCCTAGACCATGGGTCTGTGTCACTGACCTTGTCATTGGTAAATTACAATACTGAGATCATAGCAGCATATGCTTTGAAGTCAACTAGAAAACACCTAAACAGCTGGATTTTCTTTGGCCAAAATAGTCAGATTTGTTTATAGTAAACCAACGCTATGTTATTTTATCATAGAATGGCCAACAGGATACCGTGTGAAAAGTGCAGTGGAAAGCTAAATTTCCAATACAAGTGACACTATATTGGGACACTATATTGGGATTGGAATGTAAAGCATATGTACTCTATTTGCAAGTTTTAGTATCTAAAACATCATTAGCCTCTAAACCTGTGCTGATCAAAGATGTGTGATATAGATGGCTTTGATGTGTTTGTGCTACAAATATGTGAGTATTCACATGCTGCTGTAAGTAGACACATAGAATGTGTGAGAGAACCAGCAATAAAATTCCACACAGCTGAGAATGAGAAGGGTAGGTCACACATACAGAAAAGTACATTAGAAACCATTTACACAGACATCAGACCAGCTCTGTGATTACAACCAATGCTGAAAGATTGACAGAGAACACCCCCTCCACTCCATCAACTCCATCCACTACTGTTCTTTTACACATAAATGTGAGACAAGAATAAGACTCAGTATTCTGCCTTTATTAGACTGTGTAATAAAAGGTGGCCAGATATGTCCTTAATGCCCTAATTAATTAGTTAATTGGTTTAAACTTGGTGTTTCTAAGGAGGTGTATCAACGCAAAGTCATAGCCAAACTACAGTTTTAATTCTACACAACTTTCACAAACTTATGTACATGTCTATTTTATACAAATAAATTAAAAGATTGTTTTAAGCCAAATAAAATACTTTACATGGTGAGTTTAGATGTAGTCACTATATAAAGACACTTGCTGTTCAGTCCAGTCACAACACATATACTGTAGATTGGTAACCATTACAGATATCCTCAAGTTAAAGGGCATTTAGAAAAATAAATTTTATACGAAATGCTGCAGCTATATATATATATTCATTCATTCATTATCTCCCGCTTTATCCTCTATTAGGGTCGCGGTGGGGTTCACCATGGCCATCCTGGGGAGAGCATCTCGGGCGCTGGGCAGATAGACCCAAGACAGGGCGCCAATCCATCGCTGGGCACACACTCACTCCCACAGACACACTCTATATGGGGCAATTTTTGAGAACTCAATTGACTTGATCCATGTTTTTAGACTGTCGGAGGAAACCGGAGAACCCGGAGAAAACCCACGCAGACACGGGGAGAACATGGAAACTCCACCCAGATGGGGATTCGAACCGGGAATCCCTAGCGCTGAGAGGCGAACGTGCTAACCACTAAGCCACCGTGCCGCCCCGCACTTACACACTTTATTTAATGTTTTAATCTGTTATTTCAATAAAAATAAATGTTTTAGAAAATGTCCTGACATGTCAGAAATAGTGTTGTACAACTAATATTAATAAAAATGTTAATGGTATTTTTAAGCATTTATTATACTTTTTACAACAGTTCCTTATAACATGTTAGAAATATATAAAGCTTAAATACATTCTTGAACTTGTTTAGAATCAACAGTTTGATGGTTTATAAGTCTGTTAGAAGTTTTGCAAGCTTAAAAAATAATTCATGGACAATAAATCCTAATGTGAAACAAATGCTTGATAATATTAACTTCAGGACTCAAATAAATGAGATGTGACACCTTTAGTTTATTTTACAATGTTTCCACCTTTAAAGAATTAAATGAGAGAAACTGGAGCCCATGACATTCAGATCCTGTTTTACTTTCAGAATATTTCCTCAAGATGGATCTGGACATTTAAACAGCTCGAAAAACCGCAGTCTGTCTTTGCATTGGAAGCAGACTAAATAAACATGCTTAAGGACACTTAGCATACAATGAAATATGGCTAAGCAGCACACATAACAGTGGCGCACAATAGCAATGTTTGGGTCAGTTTTAACCTCAATGGTGCAGTGTGGTAATAATTAAGACTTTAAAGGTTGTGATGTGTCTGTGGTGGTAGAAAAAATATTGTTCTATATTGTAAAAATGGGACGTTGGGAGCTTTTTTTGGAAAGAGTCTAAAGCCAGATGGTGGGAAACCAACTCAGTATCATTCTAAAGCTTCTCCAGGGGCATTTTAACAATGTTTGATTTTGATATTAAGGAACATTTTGAGCTAAGGAACAAAATTTAAACAGGTATAGAATAATAATATAATTAATATATTTACAGATATGACCAGATTTTATCTGGTTTCCTAATAAACTTTTTTCATTCATTTATTATCCTCTGCTTTATCCTATGGGGGGGGGGGGGGGGGGGGGGGGGGGGGGGGGGGGGGGGGGGGGGGGGGGGGGGGGGGGGGGGGGGGGGGGGGGGGGGGGGGGGGGGGGGGGGGGGGGGGGGGGGGGGGGGGGGGATGCCCATCTCCCCATGCCCATCCAGGGGAGAAAGTTTTGGGCGCTTGGCAGATAAACCCAGTACAGGGCGCGAATCTATCACTGGGCACACACTCACACGCACAGACATGCACACAAACACACTCTACATGGGGCAATTTGGAGAACTCAATTGACTTGATCCATGTTTTTGGACTGTGGGAGGAAACCGGAGAACCCGGAGGAAACCCACACGGACACAGGGAGAATATGGATACCGTGCCGCCCCAAATAAACTTTTCTTATGTAATTAATTGATTTATAGGGGCGTGGATTGTCTGACCTAAATAAAGTTAAGCAATGTTAAATTTAAATCCTACAAACCCGGAGTGCAAACGTCAGCAACTCATCATTAAATCATTAAACAGTATAGTTAAAATGGGTGATGTGACCCAGTGATTAACATGCCTTTGTCCTATTTTCAAACTTAAAATTACCCTGTAGTTTTAAAAAACATGCTTGGAACAAAGTAAAAGCTACTGAATAAGTTATAGTCTTTAAAGGCGTCTCTTGCTTTATTTAATTTGTCCTAGTACAAAAAATACCTTCCACAACCTGCAGTAACTGTAGTTATAGAGTTTATAGCAGATTTTTGCATGCCAATATACACCAACTTTAAAGTAGTAAAAGTGGTGTACGTTTATCTAGAAAACAGAGAATGACGCATATTACTGTCGAAGTGATGTCAGTGAACTTGAGGCCAAAGTAAGTATGCAGTCAAATATAAATTATATAATTTTACACTACAATCTATTTTAATTAAGCCATTTAAGTGAACTGTGGGCAAAATGTATTAATAATATTATAATTAATATTTAATCTCCTAAATAATGTTACAATTAATAACGCAGAACAGAAAAAAATATTTTGAAGTGAGAAAATGTCTAGGTTATAGTTCCAAGTTTCATTTTAAGGTTAACACTAAGGCTATAGGGTTTAGTGTGTGAAAACACTTTCCTGCAGACCTATAGACCTCTGATCTTAAGCACATTTGCCGTATTAGCAATAAATAAGAATAAATATTGTGACAAGGTCTCTTTTAATATTACTCACGAAAACTCCCATTTTGGAAACTAAATTAGTTGGCAATTCTTTTCCAAATGAGTACACTGTGTTGTGCACTATAACACATAACTAATACAACTAGTGTTTTTTTAGTGTTGGAAGGCGATTCTCTGTGTAGGGTGTGCACGTGCTCATAGAGGTAGTGGGAGTTTTAAGGAGCCATAGTTTTTTTGTATTGTTCACTCATGGGCACATTGAAAATATTAATTTGCCCCTAGATCTACCTGTGTCTATGAAATGCACTGTGCTGATCTGTTGAACTGTATATAGGGTTCTCTGCCCATTGAATGTAGGGGTAGGCTCCAGCACCATGTATGCCAAGACATATGGCTCAGAAAAAAAATTAATAACTGATATGAATGCTAAAAAATGAATAAGTGAATGATGCCCCATGCGAATGATTATATTTTAAAGATGTTATTAGGCTCACATATAAATTCAGAGGTAAAAAAATAGGTTGACTGCAGCAAGACTACAAATTTCACTTTAGTATAATGCTAACTTGACACTAGCTTTGTTTGCTAATTCATTCATGCGAAACACCTGCACTGAAAGCCTATACAGTGATTAGCAGCTCCTCTGAGACTGCAGCTGGTTTCTTCATTGAGACCTTAGAGCAATGCCCCCTGCACAACTTCCCTGCTGGTTTACACCAAACCTCATAGGAAAACATCAGCATTTTACATTAGCATTTAGCAGATTAATGATGTTCAGAAGCTCTGCCGCAGATAAGGAGTAAACACGTTACAAATTAAAATGTAATGATGACATAGAGAAAGTATTTAGATACCTGACCTTTATACATATGTGAGCTTATTGAACAGCCTTTTGTTGAATAATGGGCATTTATATGAACGTTGCATTTTTTGTTGTATGAATTGACACTTCTCTGCAAGCTGCTTATGAAAATAACAAAGTTATTGGAACAGAGTGAGGTCAAGACTCAAAAGTGGGTCACAGACACGTTCTGGGTGGGTTATAAGCAGCTTTTAAAAACTTAATACATTTTGACAATATTAAAAGTAATTAATGCTCATCTGATTTTGTATTAGTTTTTATCTTGAAAAAAATAAGAGACAGAGACACACATCAGACGAGCAAAGCATTCTCGTTGCTTTTGTAGCCACCATTTGTCTGCCAGTTACCCTTATTATTATTTCTTTAATATAGTGATGATGCTCGGATCATCATGCTACTTATGGCCATTAGTAAATGTGCTGAGACCAGTTGAGAACCCCTGTTTTCCATAACAATTCATTAATAAATCAATAATGGTTTAAGCTGCTTATTTTATTAATTCCAGGGAGTGCTGGAGGCCATCACAGTGCGCAAAAAACTGAACAGTCAACAATAAACAGGCTGACAATTCAGTGCAAACACAAGCAACTTAGTATATTGGATTAATTTATTTTACATGTCTTGTGATTTTCAGAAGAAACCAGAGCTCCCAGAGCAGAAAATTTACAAACACTACATAGAAAGGACATGAGATCTGATATAGTAATGAAAATGTAATTTTTAAATGTCTTCTCATGTTTGCAAGTGGTTATAGTAAGTGTGCCAAATAACTAGCAAATGCTGTGCACTCTGGTATAGATGTGCCACAGGTGTTACAGTCAGAGCTAGGGAGATCATCCCACCTATTAGCAGTGATGAAAAATATAGAATGAGAGCTGGCACCATGCTGAGGTTGAAACATCAAGCAGCAATCATCAAAAAAAAACAGTGTTTGTAAGATGGAGCATATCCAGAGATTGTCCTGTAGGCCAGTGTTAGGGCCTTGTACTGGATGCAGGAAATTACTGCAAGCCAATGGAGAGAGACGAACAGTGGATTTTCATATGCTCGCTTGATTTAGCTTAACAGATGAGTTGCAAAGTTCCGAATTAGTTAATGGGGCTTAAAAAGATTGTCGTAAAAGAGGGGATACATTACAGTCGTCGAGTCAAAGGAGAGGACGAGGGCTTGGAATAACAGTTGAGTAGCCTGGAGTTGCGTAATTACACCACTGAGCTTATATATAAATATATATAGCATTTTATACATTTATATATATAAATATTATATATATTATATATAAATATGAGAGAGAGAGAGAGAGAGAGACAGAGAGAGAGACAGAGAGAGAGACAGAGAGAGAGAGTATATAATATATTCATTCATTCATTCATTCATTATCTTCCGCTTATCCTCTATCAGGGTCGCGGGGGGGTTCCCCATGCCCATCCAGGGGAGAACATCTCGGGCGCTGGGCAGATCCATCCCAATCCATCGCTGGGCATATAATATATTCTATCCAGACAATGCTTCTGGTTGAAAATTATTATAATAAGTTCATTCTTAACATCTTATATCTTAATGTCACATATAAACAGAACAATGATTAAAAGGCTACAAATACTTTAATCAAGCTAAATTAATTTCATTTTCAAAATATTCTTTTTTTTGTCTCTACTACAGGGGTGTTATGGCAAAGCAGAGGGGTTTGAAGACAAATCTGACTACAAAACAGTTTCCTCATTTAAATGGTTGCAATATTTAATCAGAACCATTGTACTAGAATAGTCTAGATTTCTTGTCCACTTCAAACAGAATAAAAAAGTTAACCTTTTTGTAACCACAACAATTTATAACTTTAATTATACAGGAATTCTATTTTTCCCTAATATCTGAATTAGCTGATTGTGCAGATTCAGGATGGTAAAACCACATTGTGTGCTGTTGATACGATCACATTGTGGTAAGAATGAGGAGGGTAGGAATGAAAAGAATGTTGTTTTGGGGGTTAATAGTTTGCTTTTCACCTCATTTTACGTCACTGCCACCCACAGGTTTCCTCCACATGTGGAGCTGAAACAGCACTAAGGTTCCTCAACATGTTCTCTATGATAGGGGTCAAATCACCAAGGGCATGTGGGGCAAAAGATATTTTACACTGTTAACCCTTAATGTTCTTTTTTTCAGCCAGAATAATAGATTCTAAATTTTGTTTAAAAAAATGCATAAAATATTGTGACTATTGTCTGATTTTTACCAGTGACTTAATTACAACATTACAAAAATATTATACTGTATGGCCTAATGTACATGGACTCCCTTAATTTTTTTTTTTGTTTCAAAGAATATGTTTTGTATATTTAATGTTAATAAATAAATACAAATGTTTGAAGAAGTTTTTTTCTGTTCCAGCTTAACAGAACCATAAAATTCATAGTTAATAAACCCGGTTTAAAGGTTTGTTAGTGGCCTGCACAGAACTCTGACCTCAACCCTACTGAAAACATTTCTTACAAACTTAACTCAAAGGTCTAATTATATTCAAGTCATAAACTAAAAAGAAGCATCAAACTATCACAAATGTTTGTATCTATTAGCATTACAGACTAAACTCCAAAAAGGAGGACACACTGGCCACATAGCTTTGCTCATTTAGTGTTTATACAAACTGCCAAATCAATCAAAACAAAACAAAAAAAACATAATAAATTAATAAAAACTGTATTCCTTTATTAATTCAGCACAATATTTCCAAATTTTAAAGACTAAAAGTATCAATTTCTGAAGTTAATTATGTATACAATAGAAAATGGTTTAAAGTTTCCAAGTAAATATGGCACAATTCTCAATCAGTATTCATTGAATATTTACTCCTGTGTTGTGGCTTTATTATAGCTCTGGGTTTCTAACAGGTTCTGTGTTATTGTTTGTTCTGGACTATGCTGATGGAATGATTTTACTTCTGCGTGACTTTGCTGCATTTGCACATGGTGCAGTCAGGATTTATAATCAGTCCAGTACCAGAGATGGATGAAATGATGAAAGAAATTAACCTCACATCACGTTTCTGAATTGAAAAGAACCCATGTAAAATGGGTAAAATTAACTGAGACTTATAAGCTGTTTGGCTGACTTTATTTGAAGGTCCTTCTGTAAGCATGCATGTATGTATATATATATATGTATGCATGTATGTATATATATGTATGTATGGAGATTTAGTGTCAGTATATTTGAACTTTTACAATATCAATTTCAGCAGTGCAGGATTTGCAGAGTAATTCCTTCAATGTTCCTAAACCTTGTAGTCACGATGATGGTCATTGTTTGAATGTGTCAGTGTTTAAATTAATTTAATATAAATTCTGAAATCATTGCCTGTATTTTAACATAACAATGTGTCCAAATAATAACTTTATTTTTAAACAGTGTCCTGTATCACACACATGGCTTGGTACTGAACCTTTGCTGAACACTTCTGTACATTTGGGTAATTGCTTCTGTGTCCAGGACAAAGTAAAAGGTCATGTAAAGCTTCTAGGCTTTTTTGGCTCCCCTGAGACTCACTGCTGAGATATAATGTGCATAGAGAGGAAGATCAGTCAAAACAGTTTTCATGTGCTGTCTGTCTCAGACACTAGAGTTTAAGCCTGTTCAATCTTTTTCCAGAAACTGCACTCAACAATACATTTTTATAATTATAATTATTATAATTATACAAAAACAATAGCAAAACGATATAGCATCACAAAACAGAGCCACTTAACTGTAAACTAAAAGTTGCATAGTCCCTATTTGTATATACAGTATAAGCCCTTGATCATATCCCCAAATATTGATAATAATTTAATAACCTATTCTTATTATTGTGCATGTGCGTGTTCGCTGGGAGAGAGGGTGTTTGCTTACTTTTTGATATGTAGTGTATCTCTGTATTAATAAACTGAAATATTTTATGATTATTAATACAGATAATTCAGTTCCACAATTGCTCTGCAAGACAACATCAATAGTAAACATGATTGTATTTTTTCATGCTGTTTAGATTAAAGTTGGTTATATAATAAAAGTGAAATGTGGATTTGACCCAGACAGAAAAATATGCAGTGTCAAAAGGTGAAGAATGAAAATGGAAAGGTTTTAAAAGGTTGTTGGCAAAGGCCTGTGGGTTCTGCAGTGCAATGATGTCATAATGAAGATTTTTTTTGGCTACAACAGTCATGCTACTGCACAGATGTTCTTACATGATGCAATCAGGCTTCAGAAAGCAGGCAGTCCAAAATACAGTACCATTTCAGAAGTTCAATTTATATGCAGCTGATAATAAAATCTTAATAATAATAATAATAAGATGAAATTAAACTTATTCTTTTTCTTTCAGCTGTTCCTATTAGAGCCGGCCAAAGCAGATCATTAATCTACGTGCTCCATCTGACAAAACCCTATCTGGGGTTGGTAACCAGCACTGAGAGTGCATGGATACATACACCCCAAATGGCTTATTGAAAGTTTAATAAGACAAATAATATATTTAACAAATGGCTGAATTAAAGCATTGCAGGCTAGTAATGACGACGCATGCATTTAATGTCAGTTCAGCTTTCCATGCCTTGTTAACAGGTGTAGAAGTCATACAATCATAATGGTAGCATAATGGAATGTCCTGAGGACCCTAGTGACATTTATAATTTTATAATTATAGAACTAAAAGTGAGAATCACATCATCCACAAAGCTTTTGGCCATGCAACCTTGAGAATTTGACCCAAAGTAAATAATTTTCACATATTTTTTTATAATTTTCACACTTCCATTCCCAATTACAGATATATAAATAGCTTCTACATAACACCTTAGCATGAAAACTGTTTGGTTGGAGCTTTTTAAAATGAGTTTTCTGCTTAGCTGATCTGAGATCACCATGCTTAATGTTAGATGTCAACTCTGATGTAAAGAATTTTACCAGTGGACTTTGGACAAGTGAAAATTACATTATATGACATCATCTTTGAGTTGAGAAAACTGTTAGCCCAACACTTAAACAAGTGAGCTACATCACCCCCCCCAAAAAAAACTAAATTATATAGATAAGTAGAAATAATTTAAATAGCCTAAAATGTCACTATCATTAAATTTTTCTAAAAGTAATAACTTTGAGTAAGGATGTCCACTTATTTTTGGTTATATTTACCATTGGACTACTGTTCTCATAAAAGCCTACTAAGATGGTGTGTGTTATAACGAATTTGTAGCTGGAAATGCTGCAGTTTCACACGATCTGGTATCTAGAAATTTACAAAGCCAAATTGTGCCAGAAAATGAAGTCAGGGGTCTTTGTGGATTACAATGCGCTCTGGAAACATAAAGATAAGAATTACTTACAGATTACGAGAGAGCAAATTTATTTATATGCACTCACTGTAAAAAAGAACAAGCCAAAAACTGATACTGATGGGGTTGCAATCGTGTTCTTTTACTTCGCAAGCATTGTGTTAAAATAGGACCATGCCTAAAACTTAAAACCTTCATGAACTCCTTTTTTTGTGATTTGGTTTTGTAACTGATCCAAGCGTCCAAGGAGAATACTGGTCAAGCTTAGATAATTAACAATATTATTCTACTAACAACAAATATCTGATGTTCCTTCTTATTTTTAGTATAATAAAATATAGTAAAATTTAATAGATATGAAATCAGCGGCACGGTGGCTTAGTGGTTAGCATGTTCGCCTCTCAGCACTAGGGATTTCCGGTTTGAATCCCCATCTGGGTGGAGTTTCCATGTTGTCCCAGTGTCCGTGTGGGTTTCCTCCGGGTTCTCCAGTTTCCTCCCACAGTCCAAAAACATGGATTAAGTCAAATGAGTTCTCCAAATTGCCCCATATAGAGTGTGTATGTGTGCGTGAGTGTGTGCCCAGCGATAGATTGGCGCCCTGTCCTGGGTGTATCTGCCCAGCGCCCGAAACGTTCTCCCCTGGATGGGCATGGGGAACCACCCCCCAGCGACCCTAATATAGGATAAAGCGAAAGATAATGAATGAATGAATGAAAAGATATGAAATACCTAATATAACTGCTTTATGACAACAAAACATGTGTTAGTATAAAAGGTTCCATAATACAATGGACAAAACATGTAACATTGGATTCTAACAATAAGGTGCCCCAGAGTCCCTCACAAAGAATGACAAGAAGACTAGTACATCTCTGTCCCAACAAACACAATCTATGTAGCTCTTACAGTAAATGCCAATAACAACAATTCAATATTAAATAAAATAATAAAATAATCAGGTATTCATTTTGTAAAGTTTTAAACTGGGACTGTATTAAATTAACCCATTGCAGAACTAGGTGCAATTAAACTACAAATTTTTTTGAATTACTGTCATGTAAACAATGAAATTCTATAAAAATTGACAAATGATATAAAAGTAGCTTTTGTTTTCAACTCGTTAAACCGTAACAGAGGTTTTCCCTATAAAACAAAGACAAACGCACAAGCCAAATCTCACAAATTAACAAATGGGGCCTGTAAATACTTTTGCTCTGGCTCCTTTACAGCTCATTCCCCGATTTATTGGTAGCCTGATGCAAAATACAGTGACCTCATAAATCTGCTGAACTGTTTTCATTACAGGAACGGGATTTATGCAACTCAGGATTAAAACATAGGGTTGGATACAAAAAAAACCAACAACTTTCACCCGTTATATTCATCACTGGATAACGTCAGTAACGTGCCAGTTATAATTTCAATAAATAAAACTTAAAGCAAAACAAATGAAACTTAAACTAGTAGTAGTAAAGAAATGCTGAGTATCTGCTGTTTCTTTGGTATGTCTCGTTTTTTGGAAGATTTTTTGTTTTTATACAGTACATGGCTATGAATATTAAAATGAAAAAATATGGCTGATTGGCAATGCTGAGATTTTGTAAACAAAGCTTTGTAAGCAGTAATGTTTTTAACATGCCAATTTTTAAAAATTTTAAAAGTAAAACTTAATTTAACAAAGTAAAGTTTAAAGGCTGAAACTACAACAGTTGGGATCATCCCCAGTGTATCTGCCCAGCACCCAAAAAGTTCTTCCCTGGATGGGCATGAGGAACCCCTGCAACCCTAGTAGAGGATAAAGCAAAAGACAGTGGATGGATTTAGAAACTCCACAACTTGAAAAATGGTCTAAAAGAGAAAAAGTTCATATTTATAAACATAAAAGTTATCAACTGAACAATTAAATTAATTAAACAATTAAAACGTATTAAATTACATTAGTTAACAAAATGGGCGGCACGGTGGCTTAGTGGTTAGCATGAGTTTCCATGTTCTCCCGGTGTCCGCATGGGTTTCCTCCGGGTTCTCCGGTTTCCTCCCACAGTCCAAAAACATGGATCAAGTCAATGTCAAAGTTCTTCAAAATTGACCCATATAGTGTGTGTTTGTGTGTATGTGTCTGTGTGAGTGAGTGTGTGGATCGCCAGCGATGGATTGGCGCCCTGTCCTAGGTGTATCTGCCCGGCGCCCGAAATGTTCTCCCCTAGATGGGCATTAGGAACCCTGATATAGGTTAAGACGGAAGATAATGGATGGATGGATAGTTATTCCTTAAAGCAGCAGTCAATAAGGGTATGTTTAACTTCAATAGTCATGACAGCTGTACTGTGATGAGGCAGTAAGTATATATAAGCGTACAGTGTTAATACAGTAAATTCAGGGAAAAAAATAGACGTCTGATGCTAAATTTAAGGTTGAAGAAGATTTTCTTATTTGCGTGTATACATCAAGCACAGCTGTGAAATGCCTGAAGCCCTGTCTGCAGAACCGTCAGGGTTCTCTGACCAACAAGGTATCAAAGACCTCCAGAAAGGTTTTATATATTTACTGAGAATATTCAGGCTGGACAGGAATGTAACAGGTTAGAAATAGATACAAAACAGAGCTAAAGTTATAAACATAGAACATGAAAACTCATTTTTCAGAACAGGAAGTTAAGGTCTTTTAACCAATTTGGGATCAGGGTGACAAACACAGGGATGGTTAAAGGAATTTTACCCTATTTTGTCCAATTTTTCCTCACATCATATTCTAATTGTTGACATTTTTCCAAATCTATGCCTGTCTCCTAACCTGGACAAACTAGACATGGTAATTTTGGTGCAATATGCATGTATGTGTAATCTTGGGCATTAAATAATGATTTAAGAATACGGCTATTAATGTTACTTAATTAGTGTTACCTGACTTTGGTACAAAAACATAAAGTACATAATCGTCAGTATATAATGCTTCGGTAATCCAGTAATTCTGTGTCGCTCAACACTTGGTTGGTGTTTTTTTTTTTAGGATTCCTTTCTCTTTGCTCAGGCTGTGATGGGAACCTTCTTTTGTGGCTCTGTGTTTGCACTCTTCATTTTATGTGGACTCTTTGTTGCCGAAGGTACAAAAGACCTGCTTTTTCTTTTACCAGCAGAACAGCTTTCATTCTTGCTTTCATTTACTTATATTTTACTTATACTTCAAATACTTTATTTGTGGAAAGTTTAGTGGGAATGTGTAGTACAAATTTAATAATTAAAACATATCCAGTACAGGCGGCACGGTGGCTTAGTGGTTAGCACGGGGGGGGGGGGGGGGGGGGGGGGGGGGGGGGGGGGGGGGGGGGGGGGGGGGGGGGGGGGGGGGGGGGGGGGGGGGGGGGGGGGGGGGGGGGGGGGGGGGGCATGTTCTCCCCGTGTCTGCGTGGGTTTCCTCCGGGTTCTCCGGTTTCCTCCCACAGTCCAAAAACATGGATCAAGTTAATTGAGTTCTCCAAATTGCCCCATATAGAGTGTGTCTGTGTGAGTGAGTGTGTGCCCAGCGATGGATTGGCGCCCTGTCCTGGGTCTATCTGCCCAGCGCCCGAGACGTTCTCCCCTGGATGGGCATGGGGAACCCCACCGCGACCCTAATAGAGGATAAGCGGGAGATAATGAATGAATGAATGAATATCCAGTACACTTTTGGATACCGTATTGTAAAACTTCAATTAAATTACCAACACCCTGTAATCAAACAAAACAATAAAAATGAAGGCTATTAAGAAAGAACTACAAATTATTCATATCACTTGTTTTTCATTTTACTGCCACTGTGTATTTTTATGAACCAGTATTTTTTTCATTCGCTTTTTTTTTTTAACTTACACCCCTCATGTTAATACTATACTATACTAAACTAAACTTGCTGCAGAACCATGGATGTGTACACTGCAGTACAAGTGTGTAAATGTGAAAATGTGGAGTATGGGTAGAACTGTTTTGCTGCCAATATGTGGCTTTGAGGCCAAGTTGATATTTTGTCATTTTATTGTGAACATACAGAATTTCTACATTAATCTCATACTGCTGTGAGAAAAATGTAAACAAAAAGTCACTTGCAGGTGTGGTTTCTATGTTACAGCCCATTACCAATATATGACCACTTATAAAATATACAAATGACACACACAAACACACACACACACAGACACAGTAATGTACCTAAAAATATATATCATATATATAACACGCTACTACAACACAGACCATATGTACATATTACATACCTAAATAAATTAACTACATGCAACAGATATATAGATAATATTCTGTATAGTGTTTGAAAACTCTACATTTAATTTAATTACAAGCAGATGTGTCCTTAAACTTTTGCAGATGACAATGACTTAAGAATGGCCAAAAGCTCTTTAAAACCCCTTAGAATTAAAACATAAGCTCTTAGCAAATCTCCGTTCATGATTCATTGGACTTAAAGACCTTTTGATGACCTCATTGAGATCACAACCTGACACATGCCCCATTTGCAGACAAGATCTTCAACTAAAATTTCATTTTCAGGGCCGGTATTTCTCCCTTTGATAAGTGTTTTTCCTTAATGCATCGCTCTCAGCCAGCTAAGTAAGAAGAAACCAAATCCTCCTGCTGGAGATCACAGCTGTGAGTTTGGGGCTGATGGTCGTTTCAGACTTTTGCTACAGAGAAAGGAAAGTGAGATCTGCAGTCCAATCCGATCACTTTCCTGTCTGCACATTTTACAGCATGTCTGCACTCCCTGACCTCACCACTGATCACTGTACCTAAACCCTCAGGTTTCTGATCACGCAGCTGCTCGCAATTTGTCCCAGCTGATCTTTTCTTTTGCAAAATTGTTCTCAAGTGCCTCACAGCAATTACAAAGCATAGTTACAGATTTACGAAATAATCAGAATATTTAATACAATAAGCTGATTATTTGTGTTGCTTATTTTAATGCATCATTATTTTGAAGAATAAATTATTCATTAACAACAAACATTCATTCATTCATTCATTCATTATCTCCCGCTTATCCTCTATTAGGGTCGCGGTGGGGTTCCCCATGCCCATCCAGGGGAGAACATCTCGGGCGCTGGGCAGATAGACCCAGGACAGGGCGCCAATCCATCGCTGGGCACACACTCACTCACACAGAAACACTCTAAACTGGGCAATTTTTGAGAATTCAATTAACTTGATCCATGTTTTTGGACTGTGGGAGGAAACCGGAGAACCCGGAGGAAACCCACGCAGACACGGGGAGAACATGGAAACTCCACCCAGATGGGGATTCGAACCGGGAATCCCTAGCGCTGAGAGGCCACCGTGCCGCCTTAACAACAAACAAACAATGCATAAACAATACACAAACAAACATTACATTAACCACCATGCAGTTTCACTCAGAATTCATTTAGAATATCAGTGCCTAGCTTGGTTTACATAATGTTAATAGATAAGGTAATAAGATGAAATGAGATGAGTTTTCGTAGTTATTTGTGCTGCTGTATACTACATTTTGGCATAAAAGAGCCAGTACTTTTACTTTTACATGTTTAAAACTTCAGATATTTAAACTGAAGAACTGTTTGTTAAAGGACTAAAACATTTTTAGATATCAATTTGCATTGGAACTTGAACCTAGGACCTGCTCACATCAAACACGTCAATAAGCCAAATGTTACCGTTTTTCGTTAAAGTTATAGCTGGAATAAACATGCTCCATGTCAATTGCTTTGGAATGTGATGGACAATATAGTAACCTACTGAAGTGTAATAGATAGGTGTCTGCATATTTTTGCTCTGGAATATAAGTTATAATAGCTATAAAGCTGAAAACTGACTAAATATTGTCGTATTTGATTTAGTACCATAATTCAAAGAAAATGTTGCCGTTTTCTCACATTAAAAATTGAAAGATTGAATGATTTCAATAAGGCAGACAGTTCGTGCTCATGGCAAGCTTTCAGACCTCACACGCCATCACTTCCAAGAATGTTTGGAAAGCTGGAATTTAGAGAAAAAGAGATGGGTTTAGAAGTTTGGGGGAAGAATAAATCCTGCGTCACTGTACTTTAATTGGTTCACCAGCTGCCAATGAAAATGACGACCTGCTGAAGGGCCTCAGGCATTGGCAGGCCAGATGCTGTGGGACGCCAATGCTGCTGGACTCCAGCACTGAAACAAGTGCAGTAACACAGAATCCCAATAAATATGAGAAGGAAATAAACTCTGTTCTCGTCAGGCCCGAACAAAAACAAACTGCTAGACTGTTTCAAGTGTTCACACACATTTAAATGACAGGTACAGTACTGTGTGCATGCATGGTGCCATTAGCATGTGGTGAGTCAGCATGGGATCTGGTAAAGCATTTTAAAACACACGTCATTTATAAACAAGAACCATACGTCAATAGGTTTTTTCATAACCTGGTATAGTCAACGGTGGAGTAGAAAACTTGTATTGACTGAAAGTGTGAGTTAAGTTTGGTGTGTTTAACACAATTTTTTCCTCAATTTTTTTTTTGAATTCAGCCTTAATTAGAGGGCTTGAAAAGGCACTCTATTGTTATTCTCAATATTCTTATTATTCTTAAGTGGAATTTATGTGATTAATACAGCCCAAACCATTTAACGTACAGACTTTGTTCGAAAACAGTTACGTAGATAATGTGCTATTTTTGGAGTTTGCGACATTTATAGTTTTTAATAATTTTAGGTTTTAAGAGGAAAAAAATCCCCATAGGAAATGAATAGGGCCAATTTTTAAACTGCTGTAACTCTTTACATTTTTTCTACCACAAAACTCCAGAGGCTTGGACAGATTGCATTTTTCATTCACTTTTTAATCACTCTTTAATTTACCTTAGTTTACCTCTTCGATTTACCTTGAATCCATGTGTTTGGACTGTGGGAGGAAACCGGAGAGCCTGTCGCAAAACCATGTGGGAGAACATGGAACTGGGATTCGAACCTGGATCCTCCACGATGAGAGGTGACATTGCTATCCACTAGGCCACTGTGTTGCCCTGATTGCATATATATTGTTTATAAATAGTAGTTATTCATTTATGAATTTATTTATTTAAAACATGTACAATCCTAACCCATTAAAGAACAAGATGTCTTTACAATATCTTAATAAAGTCAATGTAGCACAAGTGTACAAACACATATGGAGACACTGTAGAAAGTCTGCAAGCTATTAATGCGTCGGTTACATTATTCTGGGCACACGCACCCTCATGAAGCAATGAACAGAGCACAAGCACCCTCATGAACAGTATGCCAATGCTTTTGTATATTTTACCAGAGATGGAGAACATTTTACACAACGCAAATTTACAAAATACCATACACACAATTTGTGTACAAATTCTGTGTACAAGCCCTGGAGGAGGATTGGTGTCCGCAGAAAAGTGTTTTGCTGGAATGCTATAACACTTCAACTGTCAATTACCTTTTTTTCCTGCATGGAGCTGACACACAGCTCAAATTGTGCCCTGAGTATCTAGCTTATGTTTTAGAAACACTGATTTTTGATGTCCTGTAAGCACAGGAACAATCTTACCACATATCGTTACTACATGTACATTTAAACTAAATTCAAAACTGATGCCCACAGCACTTTTTACGGAAGTGTTTCTGACTATATTGCATTTTTTTTTTCATTCCAACGCTGATAACAGGCTGGAAGAATTATATGTTTGGTTTGGGTCTATTTTGCTACATTTGGGCCAGGGCAGCTTGACATCATTAATAGAACAATAAATCCAATGATTCGCACCAGCACATGCAAAAGGATAATGTCTGGACGATGTGGAGATTTGTACACAATCTATCTGACTGTGTATTGATGGAGTTTAAACTCCTTAAAGATGCTTTTGCAACCTTTTCCCACCTGCACCTTGCACCTTATCCATCATTTCATTAAGGACAAAAAAAAAAGTTACTCGGCTCTGAATTTTGGCTGTGTCCCTGACTCTGACACTGCCGCTGTCTTTGCTCAGAGCTGATCTCTATTTCAAGGGTCAGTAGATAATTCTTGCACTTATCTTGTGTTTTCTTTTCTGCTATCACCAGCTGTGCAAACCTCAAGCAGATGTTTTGATTAAACCTGCCAGGAAATGGAGGAGAGGAACAAGGAATTATGTCTCTGATGTATTTCAGGTGATAGGGTGGGATTCTAAACACCTCAGAAAACCCCTAAAGGCTTTCTCTCTCTCTCTCACCCCCTTTTTTTTAGCGATGGTCACTGTGCTATAAAAAGTCAGCAGCTCGTCTCTGAGAGCCGAGTCAGCTCCAATTTTACAACAGGAGGAGTTTTACAGAGCAGCAGCTTTTGGACACATAAGACAGAACCTGTGCTTCTTTACAAAGACCCTTATTCATTGAGGTAGAAATGTTTTAGCCCTCCAGGCAAGCTGCTTTAAGATTTTACGACTGAATTTGGTTCTTAAATCAGAACTATTTAAAACTTTTGGGAGGGTTTATAATCCAGAGACAAGACACTGATTTTTTTAGGATTGCTCTTCACCTTCCAAATATTTATGATGAATGAGCATGGCCTAGCCATTGATCTCCTGCTCATTTGCATTTCGTGCAATGCTATGAATGCAGCTTTAAATTCAACAGTTTCTTCTCCGCCATCCAACAACTTTTCAAAGGATGGCACCAGACATCACATGGACCATGAGAACTTTCCAAAAACTAGGAGGAAAAGGTACATTTCGCAAGATGACAAAATGGTAATTCTTGACTATCACAACAAAGTCAGAGGAAATGTCTTCCCGCCAGCATCAAACATGGAGTATATGGTAAAAAAAATACCTTTCTTTATTTTGCAAATGGTGTCTCATTTATTTTTGTTACATTTAGTTTATATATATATTTTTTAATTCATTTCATTTTGGCCTAAATACAAAATCATATATTATGTTATATTTTGTTTTCCCAATGAGGTTGTTGTTGCAGAAAATAATACAAAATGTTCTGCATAGATGATTTGTTAACTTATTGACACAGATGTTTTTATACCAAGCTTTTACGAGCGGCGTCAAACAGTTGTGCACAAACTTTGTCTAGAGTATAGAATACACAAAACAAGTAAATCCTTAATTCAGGATACATGCTGGAAATATATACACATTATACAGTCAGCAGTATTAGAACCACTGACTATTCCATCTAAATAATTGCTGGATAGTGTGTGTGTTTGGGGGGGGGGGTCAGATGGGTCAGCTAAAATAGAGCAGGGAAGGGCTATTCCACAAAGATAGAAAGTTTTTTAAAGAAAAGTTTTTTCAAATGCATATTCATGCTGTTCAGCTAACATTACCCCTCATTGAATCTAAAGCACAGTCTTAACATTGCTGGACAATAAAGGTGTGCACAATCTTCCTAAATATTGTACATATAACATGTGAAACCAAAACCTATTAATGGCCACAAGTGGAGGATACAAGGTGGTCACTAAAACAGACAGTTTTTAGACAAAGGAAGGCTTCAAGGGTAAAGTAAGAATGTTAGGGTTAGGGAGGATTTAGCCTAGGAGTGTGTGTATAAAGAGTTTGGTATATAGGTTAATTTTTTTGCTGAATTTACCTTAATGGCAAAAAATGAGGATATATTCTTGTCAAACTTTTCTTTGTTTTGTAAAATATCAAGGAACGAACACGTATAGGTTTAAACTTTTTCTTTAATTCATAACATTCATATGTGGTTAGCCCAATCATCATTATCGTATAAGGTGCAAAAGCCAGTCACAGTGTTTTCAGGGTATAATTACAGGTCACTAGTCTTCTGCAAGGCAGACACAGAGGCAAACGACTTTATTGACCCATTTATGCCAATTTTACATCAACAATATACATACAAGCATATACTCAGGCAAAGGGCCAAGAAAACACCATACAGAAAGGAAAATTATTTTATCACTTTAAGATTAAAGCTCTAATCATGTTTTGTCTCATACAATTAACTGTACATCAACAATATTAGATGAAAATAACAAATGACTACTGTTAAAAGTGTACATTACGTTCATCAGCTCTTGCCCATTTAAGGTAGGCTCTGACTTCCAGCTTGTAGATAACCTTACTGGAACATTAATGTTTTACAGTCATTAAAATTAAAGCATTTAGCTTACAAAATGCAACACAATTTTACTCCACACACACATCACAGTACATCCAGCTTGTTCTTCTTTGCTACAATTATAGCCATTGCATTTTGAGTAACAATTGGAGTGCAGCTGTTGTGTAGTTTTAAAAAAACAGGACCACCAGGACAGATCCTACATTGCTCTATCTGACAAGCACAGTGCTGTTCCACCCACCGACACAATCACAGCTATTCACATCAGAACATGAAAAATGTATGAAACCTGCACAAAAATTACCAGCTTCCTGTTGGGTAGAGTCACTCAAAACAATATTAAAAAATTCAATAATGCAGACACACATTTGCATGCCAAATATATTAACTGTTAAATAAAAATGTTCCCAATGAATATCAGATGGCAGCCACAGGGATAAAACTTACAAGTATCCCAACTTGATGGTTGGGGTCAGAGCACAAAGTACATACAGCCATACAGCATCCCTGGAGTGATAAAGGTTAAAGGGTCTTGCTAAAGGACCCACATTGGTAACATTAGTGGACCTGGGATTTAAACCCACAACTTTCAGATTGATAGCACAACATCCTAACCACTGAGCTACCACACACAAGAACAGAACAGAACACATCAAAACATTAATTTTAAATGACACAGCTTTTTATTTACATTTAGCAGATATTACAATTTCACCACCTGCTCTGGAATTTACAGAGCAAATTCAGTCATTTTACCTAGTGCATAATACAACGGAGATATCCCCTTCACCCCAACACCAAATACAACTGAACAGAGTGCATTGTAAAGAAGTGCAGAATGTCATGAATCTAAGATAATAAATGTTCATGTTGATTTACAGGCATGGGATGAGACACTGGCTCAAAGGGCAGAGGACTGGGCTTCCACATGTTTGTGGGAACATGGACCCCGTAATCTATTGCGCTTTCTTGGGCAAAACCTTTCAGTTCGTACTGGCAGGTTTGTATTAAATAATGCTCAACCAACACTGTATCAACGTAAACCACCTACAAACACAAAGTATCAATAAAAACCTTTATTAAAATAAATATTATACCAAAACAACCATACAAACACACACATACACAAAAAATTATACCCTGTACCAGACTTCATCAAAAGCACAATATTTACACAAACTTTGTACCGACACAACCACAGCACAAGCACTATAGCAACACAAACATTGTGACACCACAACCACAGCACCAACACAATAATAATAATGACGATATCCTAAGTAGGCTTAAATACATAACACATATAACTATGTGCGCTGTCTTACGAAAACATCAATCGTTAGCTTTTTAAACATGAACTTACATATAAACTGTTCTGACGTCATTAGGTAAATGTTTGTTGGAACGGTTGCAGCAATTTGCAATGACAAAGAAAACTGTGCCACAGCGCCATCTGTCGTGCCTGTAATTAACCTGTCAGACGATCGGCGCAGAGTTCTGCAATGCTACGTAGAAATAAAATGAACACAATAATAATAATAATAATAATAATAATAATAATAATAATAATAATAATAATAATAATAATAATAATACTTTTTTTCAGGTACAGATCCATCCTGCAGCTGGTGAAGCCTTGGTACGATGAGGTAAAAGATTATTCATTTCCTTACCCTCGTGACTGCAATCCCAGGTGCCCTTTGAAATGCTACGGACCCATGTGCACTCATTACACACAGGTGAGATGACGTCATACTCGAGTGTTCATTGCATGTATATACTTTGTGTTTTATGCTGCTTCTGATGGGAATTTGCAGATGGTGTGGGCTACGTCTAATAAAATCGGATGTGCCATTCACACATGTTATAACATGAACGTATGGGGGTCTGTGTGGAGGAGAGCTACATATTTAGTGTGTAACTACTCACCAAAGTAAGTTTGTAACATGCAAACACAAAAAAACTTAATTAATTTTGTTTCCAAAATAATGCATAATGAATATAATAAGAAATAATAAATATATTAAGAGTATAATCTATGTTTATTGATCTTTAGGGGCAACTGGATTGGTGAAGCTCCCTATAAAGTAGGTGTGCCCTGCTCCATGTGCCCACCCAGTTATGGAGGCTCATGTTCTAACAACATGTGTGTTCCCACAATTAACTCCAACTATTTGCACTGGTTTAAATAAAAACCGTTGTTCTCTCTCTCCCTCTCTTTCACGCTCTCTCTCTCTCTCTCTCTCTCTCTCTCTCTCTCCCTCATACACACACACACACACACACACACACACACACACACACACACACACACACACACACACACACGTCACATGTTTCGTTATTCACTCTGACTATAAACACTCCCACAATAATCTAAACCAAATAACATACAAACAAATTTCATTTTATTTCTTCATGTTTTGCACAGCATTCCTGATATGTATATATGGATTTATTTAAAATATAGCTTTGTTTGACTATAAGTTATTTTTTGTGATTGATTAAAAGTTATATACATGTAAGAGTAAGCAAACACATTATCAACAGGGATTAAATTGTATACAGATTTTTCGTGCACGTATACAGTGGAGTATAACATTTAGTATGATATTATAATATAAAAAATATGTGTAAAATTAGTCCAATGCACAAGTAATAGATTTACATTGCCTTTAGAAAATAAATACTTTATTTACCATATAGATGCACTTTGCAGATGTACAATTACAGACTGTAGTCTATCTATTTCTCTTGGGAGTACAGAAGAACAGGTACTATGTAATGAGTGATTTTTAGCACTGCAGTGCAGTGGTAGTATATGTCATCATGGTGTGGACCAGCCGCAGCAGAGCTGCACAGTGTTCACTTAATGCACGGTAACCTAATTGCACCTGCTTACACTGCTTATAGGACTCTACAGGATATAGGTACACGGGACTACAGTCTGTAATTGAAAAGTAGGAATGATAAAATAGACAGTATGTGTTAAAATAATAAAAAAACAATATATATATATATATATATATATATATATATATATATATATATATATATATATATATATATATATATTTTTTTTTTTACATTTTTGACATTAATCATAGTTATAATGTCTAAATTTCACTTTGGGTAAATATCTACTTCCTGTCAGCAAATGGTGCTACCCAACTTTTAACAGACTTTACCTTTAAGAATTGAATCATTATTCAGGTTCCTTCATTTCAGTGTAACCAACTGCTATGTTATAATATTATAAAGAAGCATTATTCACTATTATACCACAGACATGCTATGTATGTGCTAATGATTGCATATTGCTTCTTTAATATACTCTCCGTTAAGTGCAATTTGTTAAGCCTTTTAAACTTCCAATTGTAAATCTGTATATTGCTTCGTATTTTAGTATATACTTATTTGTCTTTTTTTAAATGTACAGCTGCACACTTGTTTAAGTAAATTGAAGAAAAGGAAGGCATTATTATGCAGTTCCCCTTTGCCTATGATTATATAATGATACAGCAATATTTGGATGAAACTTGACACAAATAATGTTCTTATTCATTAATTGAAGTTAGAGCTCTATGCAACCTACTGGAATTTATTCACTGCAAACAGAGGAAGTATTTTCTCTAGGCCTTCTGTTTGAGTAAATTGCCTAAAGGAGGAATGTCCACATACTTTTGACCACAATTCAAACATTTTAATGTATAATTGTGCACTGATTTATTATATTGTGTTGTACTTTTAAGTTGTACTGCTAAATAAAGTGATGTTTGTTGTTTTGCTTAAATGGTGAAAACCATCCATCAAAATCTCTGTACACTGCAAAGGCAAACCAGTGAGCAGTTACATTGAAGAGACATTTTTGTTGCTTTAGTTTTCCAGTAAGAAGTGTTGTATTTCAGAAGCTAGATTCAGATAGAATTCCGTTAAGACAGCTTAATTTATACATTCATTATCATCTTTAGCATTTAAAACTTTTAACACTTATTGAGAATACATATTAAGATTAGATATATTAAGGAAACTCAAGGTAAAATAGGATGTTATAAATGCAGGTAAATATGGAAATCCTTTGCAGATGCCTGTAAACCAGCCAAAAACAAGCACAAGCAGACCATCATATGAGCGATTAGCATGCTAATGAACATTGAGGGCTATCCAAGCATGACAGGGAGTACGGGAACTCAGCATTGACTCATCATTCCTATTTAAAAACTGATGTCATGAAACACACTGCTACTTAGAGCATGGCAGCTATTGTTAAGTCCCACCCACATCTACTAATCATTTGACACTTCCCATGCTACATGGACTGCTAGTTCCAGATGTTTTCATAAAATGTATTTTATGTATTCTAGGATTCAGTACTAATGATATCAAATGGTCAAATCTCAAATATCACCATATTTATAGCATTTCACAGAAGACCTCAGCTACAAAACTATTTTTTTTACATGTCAGTGGCTTCTACACATACATTGTAACTTAAGATCCTTTTCATGTGAACATGTTTTTGGATTGTGGGAGGGAACCGAACTTCCTTATATAACACAGACATAGTGAGTACATACAAATTACATGGAGAAAGAACTCCACAGTTCAGATAATAGAAGCAATAAACAATAGCGGGAACTATTCTGCATTGCAATTCTATGATCTACACAATTAGCCACACACACAGCCTGCTTATAAGTTTTGACAATGCAGTCACCTAAATGACCAAATTACCTAAATGCCCAATAAATACCTGGAAGCAGAAAGAAAAGTCATAGAAAATTCACAATGGAAACAACAGATGATACACACATTACTGCTGCTGTTATTTGATTCTGAGGTAACAAATACATTCAAAGTTTCAAGGAATGATTCTGAAAAATAATCTGTTGCCATCGACCAGGAAGATGGGGAATAATTTGCAGATGGATCATTCCTGCAGGACAACAAAACACATTGCAAAGAAGACTTTCTGCTAATTCTATTGAAAAAAAAATGTTTAAAATTCCCTATTATTTTAAGAATGGTTCAAATGGAAGGAATTGTAAATCGATTTCCATGAATGACCCCTCCTCGCCCAGATTCTGACAGAATGCCACATAACTTTTGCATGGTTTAAAAACTAATGATTATTGTAGCTGTGTAGGTTTAACAGAAAGTTAAAACTAGTGTCTTAGTTACAGTGGGAAACTTTGAAAAATGTTGGTTATACACACACATTATAGAATCCATTATAATTTACAAAATTAATTTTAATGTATTATACTCACTATAAGATATTTTCTATATATTACTGTAACCATTTCTTTTCAATTGCTTGTGTACATATTAATTACTAATTATTTTTTATGATTTTTGGCCAGAAAGACTTGTACATTGAAAGCTGTACTTTATGTACAGCAGCTCATCTGGTTTTATTTCACTGCAATCTTGAGTTGAGCTTAGTTTTTAGTCTCTTGTACTGAAAGCTTTCATTGTGTGCTGTGTTTAGTTCCTGTGTGCCAGCTGAAGAGTGCCTCTGCTCATTTCCATCACCATCTGTTAAACATAACTGTGTGGAAGCAATTTTACCTGAAGAACACTTACCCAAGCTTTTGAATTCCCCAGCAAGGGAATTAGCTTCTATCCACAGTTTGTAAAGTAATGCGAAAAAAAGCCTTGTGCCAGTAGAATGATGCAGTAACAGTAAAGTACAGTAAGATACAGGGAGGGGTGGCTTAAGAAAGACTGCCATCTGTTGGTGTTTTGTATGTAATTAATATATACAATAATTAACAATAATAATATACAATATTTAATAAATAATATTTTTTAACTTATTTATTTATTTAAAAAAAAAGCTCATAATGTGTATGTCATATTGCATTTACATTAACTTTTAGGTAGATTACAATAAGCTTTTCAAAATAAGGTTTTGCTCAATTTTGCTCAAACTTCATTGTGTCATGTGGATATCCTAAAGAACCACATATCTGTACAGAGAATAAATATGAGTTTAAATCACATCAACCACACCCATGACTCCAACTAAAATGTGGATAAAGAAAAGTAGTACAGTACCAGCCCGGACCAAACCACCAACCATAAAAATACTCAGTAACCCCAATGACATGTTTAACAAACAGTCAACAGCTTCATGTGTCATCAAAGTATTAATAAAATGCTCTGACGCTGAATGTAATATTTTTAGTTTTAGTGAGGGGAAAATAAATCTCCCTCTGTGCCATGGTGAACTCTGTTGCCAAAGTAAAGGCCAAAGCTAGAATGCAGACATTACATGTGGCAGATCTAATATTTTAGCTTGAAATTGACAAACAGTCTCACATCCAAATTTCATGGTAAACAGAGAGGAATAAAGACATGCTTTTTTACTTAAAAGCAGAAAAAAAACCCTAAGCCCTGGTTTGGAATATATACAGCAGAATTATTAATGCAACGCTTTTTTACAAACAGCTTGTCCAGTCACAGAGTACATGCACGCATATGCGTGCACATGCACAAAAACACACACACTTAGGTCTGGCAGGTAATTTATTTTCCATAATAATCCACATATAATGACTACATTATATTTATATTACATATATAAAGGGACATTTTATTCTTAGTTCTGCTAATATAAAGATGTTGGGATATGTATTTATTTTTTAAGTCAATAAATATATTTTGGTGTTAAATATAGATTTTTTGCTATATAACAATTCTATGAGTTCAGTACCGAGTACAGTACTGACTAGTTATCTGATATTCTGCAAGCCTTTTTGTCAGCTGAACAAGGTAAAAAATAATTGTCAGTGGAACTGTAATTGACCTTAGCAGAACTGCTGCTAAATAGATATTAGTTTTTACTCTAATGCACTTCTGACTGAACTCTTGATATTTTTGAGTGCAAAATATAATAACCAAAACCTTATAATGTTTCAATTTCACTGAAAATTTCACTGAAAAGTTTTCCGATGCATTTCCGATGCATTAACTGACTAATTTCTTTTTGTAAAAATCAGTAAATTGTGTTGCATCACCATTTAATTTTATTACAATAGTGAAGAGAGAAGTGAAGGGTTTTGACCTATCATGTTTTATCCTCGACGCCAGGTCCTTAAATATCCATAAATGCCATTGTTTGATTCTCCTCCTTATATTACCTTATACTTCTTTAATACTGGCCTGCAGGCATGTCAATCAAGCACACAAACACTTTGCTAATTAGGGGGGGGGGGGATTGTAATGCACCCCCATGCTTCTGTACCATCATTGATAAGGATTTTTTATTTAGCATTTTATTCTGGCCCTTTTTCTTAGTGTTATGTAAGTCATAATGTTGTTATGTATGTTACATAATGTGTTATGTATGATACAAACAGTTTGTTTTTTTTTTTACATTTTTTTATATAATACAATTAAGTCAGTTAAATCTGGAAGTCATTTCTTTTTACATTTATTCATTCATTCATTATCTCCCGCTTATCCTCTATTAGGGTTGCGGTGGGGTTCCCCATGCCCATCCAGGGGAGGACGTCTCGGGCGCTGGGCAGATAGACCCAGGACAGGGCGCCAATCCATCGCTGGGCACACACTCACTCACACAGACACACTCTATAGGGGGCAATTTTTTGAGAATTCAATTAACTTGATCCATGTTTTTGGACTGTGGGAGGAAACCGGAGAACCCGGAGGAAACCCACGCAGACACGGGGAGAACATGGAAACTCCACCCAGATGGGGATTCGAACCG
>JAFMOD010000899.1:865862-920823 GCA_019802435.1 Corydoras maculifer | reverse complement strand
AATTCTGTTTGTGGTTCTTTAATTATTATCATCGCAATTAGATTTGTCATGCTGCACTTTAATTAACAATCAACTAGAAAGATGAGAGATTTAGTTGTATATTTGACAAACCTGCTGGAGGAGCCTGAGAGAGGTACCTCAATTTTATTCCATGTTTTTAAGTTGCTTTGTATAACGATGTAAGTATGCATACATGTGAATGCATGCATTTCTCAATCACCTCCTAACCATTATTCTCACACTTACTGTCTTTATACTTTGTCAGTTTATATTATTATCTTCTTCATATCACACATAAGTCCTCAATGGACAGATTGTGAATTGATAGTCCTGACATTTGTATCATAAATGTCCCTTTGCATTAAGCACTGATATTTCATCCTTTCAGAACTAAAAGCACTAGTTTAATCCATTTTAAATTCCTGCATGTTAACACCAGATTCTGGACTCAGATTAGTCATGTTAATCCTGACACCCACTGATTTTTCCTGCTTACGACCCACATTCACCATCTTTGTCCTTGGCCATAGCTGAGACACTATTTATACTTTTGCATAATATAAATGCCATGCAAGAAAAAAAATACTTAAAAAACAAATACATATTAAAAGTATGTGGACACATTTTTTGATCATTTTATTTAGAATAATCGTCTTGGTAACACTGAAGGATAAAGTTAATGTTGCAGTTTATAATGATATTTTAAACAGATTTGATTCCAATTTTATGATAACAGTTTCGTAAAGGTATCCTCCTGGTCCTGCATGTTAGTGCTTCTAAAAGAGTCCATTCAATATGATTTAATCTGTCAAAGCCAGGTCCTTTAGCATACAATAATTTTTTACAATAATTATTTTAGAAATTGTAAAAAGTTTAAATAGCATGTGTGGATTGTATTCTGTCATAAAATTTATATTACTTTTCATACAATTTATCTTTCACTAATAAGCAAAAAAAAGAAAAAGAAAAAGAAAAAAGGCACAAAATTAATTAGTTTATTAGATTTCACTTTAAAATATATAAATAAAAAAATCATCATTAAAATGCTTGATTCTAAAAAGACTGCTTGCACAGCCTGTGAAAGTGCATTTAGATAAAAGAGGGATAATCAGATAATCTGGTATGTGTCTAATCTCTGTAATCCAGATGATATTAAAGCTTTGCAGCCCAACTGCATGTGGTTGTTTTTACATGTAGTAGTACATTTATGTAATGCACTGTAAAGTCTACATTATTTTGAAGATGTAAAAATTATGATATATTTTATTGAACTTTATCTGAGTATGAATAATATTATCAATTTTGCAACATCTTTCTATTTACGTTTCATTATTTTCAAATTTTCTTCCTAAACATCTTTGCAAGTGCTCTATTACAAAATTTATTTAGATTTAATGTGAATACAAATCAAGAATATGGGGTTCTAAGCAGGATCTAAACATGAATTAAAAGTCTAATTTTTTTAGGGATGGGGTGGGGTGGGGTTTGAGGTTAAGGGAGACCTCTAATAGACTTGTGATGATATTGCAGGTTTTTGCATGAACTAATTTATTCAGTTTGCTTGCTTATACTGATTATGCTGATTGCGCGGGTGCTGGAATCAACATATATAGGTCAGCACTTTATCACAAAGTAAGAAGACCACACATTTACACCTAGATGCAATTTAGCATCTATAACACACATGACTTACTTTGGTTAAGTAAGTCAGCTTATTTACTTATGGATTGTCGTAAAAATACATTAGTATACACTCTCTGGGATATAAACCCATACTCATCTTGCTAGGTTCTGATATTGAATAAACAGGCTTAACATACAATTGACATACTCATTCAAGCACAGTTAATATTGGGTCTCTGCGCAGATCAGTGAAGCACCTCCACATTATACTCTTTACTCCATGTCTTCAAAAATTTGGATAAATGGGATGAAGTCCAACTTAAAATGCTGTATTATTCAATTAGTCCCTTTATGAAATTTAACAAACCATCTAAAAGGCATTCATACAATTAAAAATATGTTTATTTCGTTTTTTTTGCAAAATCAAGGAAAAGCAGAACATTATATAGCATTGCCAGTCTGTCATTCTTGTTGCGAAACTTTATTTAGACATTGTTGTATTTGTGTATTTGTTGCTGCATGTTGTGAGGGTGTGTCTAGCATAGAGCGAGCCAGTTCTCTTTACAACGAGAAGAGTTGTAAAGAGATGTTGATGTCCTTTCTTTTTATAGGCGCACCGAGAAACCCCAATATTGACCTACATTTTGGGTTTGACATTATTTTAGTGCTATTTTTATATTGTGTGTGTTAGTGTGTATGTGTGTGTGTGTGTCCAGCTGCCGCCTGGTTTCTGACATTTTGACTAATGTTCCTCACAAAAGGTTAGTGTGCCCTACATGCTCCCTAGAGAGAACTGTTTTGCCATTGGGGCTTGTGCACAGATAAACAATTTGTTACAGTGCAAAAACTACTTAGCATTTAAATGAAGTGGCTATGCAGAAAAAAAAACAGATGAAATAAATGAGTGTCAGCTCATGTAGAGAGAATTTGTGAATCTCATGTTTTATTGAGAGGCTACGTATTTACTCTGACCTTTCTACCACGACAGAACATCTACACTATACTAACTACTTTTTAAGTTAAAGCAACAGATATGAGATAAACATTGTCCAGGTGTTTCTGTAGACCTAAAATTAATCTGAGCCCCTTAGAGCAGGGGTTATCAAATAACATTAATATTTCCTTTAGGAATTATTTTCTAATTGACATAATGTGCATTGAAATCACCAAAATCGAGTAAACAGTATATTTCTGACAGCAGATTCACATGATCGTAAATAATTTAATTAGCATTGATTAAGCTTTCTAACCTTCGTTAGCCAGGTTCATACAAACACATACTAAATAGGTAATTACTGTGCAGCTGTTGCTAATGAAGTGGATCTTAAGCATGAGCAGAATTTATGTAGTTTTAGGTGTCAAAGGTGGTAAATCATCTAAAATAGGTAGGCAGGTGTAGTAAACATGATAAATTCAATCTGAAGCATGAATGTGTGTGCACATGTGTGTATGTGTGAATAAATTAGCAGCTCATTTTTACACAGAAAAGATTACAACTAGCATCATCTTGTGTTTGTGTGTTGTAAATTGTAAAGCAATACAAATATTGCTAATAATAGTTCTACATAGCTTATTCAGTTATTGCTGTGCTATTAAAGTGTGGTGTTCGAACCTTAGTCTGAAAAAATGGATACAATTCCTACCCATCACGACCTTTAAAAGACCTTTATATCCAAAACACCCTTTAAAGCTGAAACTGAGTCTACTATATTGTTTGCACATGAGTAGTAGAGGAAAATTGTGCGTGTGGGAGTTGGGAGTCACACTCCTTTAATCAACAACTTTTATTACATTTTACAGTATACAACTGTAACATATATTTATTTTATCTTATTATCTTCCACTTAATGAGAACCATGTGAAAACCCACGAGGACACATGGAGAACATAATAAGATCGGGAGAGGCGAACGTACCGACCATTAAGCCACAAAAAAATGTATTCATATAAAAATTCTCTTGCAATTTGTAATTTGTTAGTGGGCGGAGTTTAAATGTGTATGGCATGCCACCAGAGGGCATGTGATATGTTTTGATTTTCCTTTTAACTGCATTGTTTGTACCAATGTTATACATTAATATATATTGTGATACATTCTATGCCCTAAACCTGAAACATGCTCATAAAAGTGTGACGTTCAAAGTCTCAGCTTGATTTATGCCGTAAGGGCTGTTAATTTTTATATCTTTGCTCATTGTCTTCTCAGAGCCTACCTGTATATCTTTCTATCACCAGCTGCACTTTCGCTATCACTCCACTTTCCATGCCAATTCAACCTTCCCAGACAACCCCGGCAGTGTCTGCTTAATGACCAGTGACACTGCCAAAACTCCAGCGCCTCTGGTGTGGTTGTGCAGTAAACTGTTATCTCATCCAAACAGCTAGCAATCTATGATAAGTTTGAGATAATAAAATCATGCTACTTATTTTTTCACCTCAAAAAGAAAATTAATTCATTCATTCATTATCTCCCGCTTATCCTCTATTAGGGTCGCGGTGGGGTTCCCCATGCCCATCCAGGGGAGAACGTCTCGGGCGCTGGGCAGATAGACCCAGGACAGGGCGCCAATCCATCGCTGGGCACACACTCACCCACACACACACACTCTATAGGGGGCATTTTTGGGAATTCAATTAACTTGATCCATGTTTTTGGACTGTGGGAGGAAACCGGAGAACCCGGAGGAAACCCACGCAGACTCGGGGAGAACATGGAAACTCCACCCAGATGGGGATTCGAACCGGGAATCCCTAGCGCTGAGAGGCGAACGTGCTAACCACTAAGCCACCGTGCCGCCTCAAAAAGAAAATATGAAATAAAATATTTTATAAAAGGTAAATTTAAATCGTAATTTTGTAAGTACGATTTAAATTTAAATCGTAATTTTGTAAGTACGATTTGAATTGTAATATTATGTTACATTAACAATTTGTCTGAAATGATGCAATTAATAGATTTGCAATAAATACAATAAATAATATATTTACGATAAATAATGTAGTTTTCCGAAACTTAAAAAAATCTTAACAAGATAAATTTACTAACTATATTGGCAGATAGGCGGCACGGTGGCTTAGTGGTTAGCACGTTCGCCTCTCAGTGCTAGGGATTCCCGGTTCGAATCCCCATCTGGGTGGAGTTTCCATGTTCTCCCCGTGTCTGCGTGGGTTTCCTCCGGGTTCTCCGGTTTCCTCCCACAGTCCAAAAACATGGATCAAGTCAATTGAATTCTCCAAATTGTCCCATATAGAGTGTGTATGTGTGAGTGAGTGTGTGCCCAGCGATGGATTGGCACCCTGTCCTGGGTCTATCTGCCCAGCTCCCGAGACGTTCTTCCCTGGATGGGCATGGGGAACCCCATCGCGACCCTAATAGAGGATAAAGCATGAGATAATGAATGAATGAATATATTGGCAGATAATTTTGATTCATGTTAATTTTTTCTTGATTCTTGTTTATTTTTCGTATTTTTGGACATAGATTTTCAACCCATTGACCTACAGTCCTTAATTCCTTTCGTTTAATTCCTAAGTTTGTAAGATTGTACTATTTTAAAGGCAAAAAATTTATAACATGAGCACTTTGTAAAACAGCAACTATTGCTGTTCTATGATTGATTCCCTGAGCAGATAACCTGTGTCCTTTCTCTGTGGAGTTTCCAGTTTCCTCTCACTGTTGAAAGACATGCTAGTAGGTGAACTGGAGATATAACTTGACCCTAGCTGTGAATGTGTGTCAATGTGTTTGTCGGTGTCACTGCCCTGCCGACAAACGGTGGCCTGTTCATGGTGTTTCTCAGCTGTTTTTGGCTCTTGCTCTCCTCATGACCCTATGTTGGATAAGTAAGCTAGAAAATAAAAGGAGCTTTGAACTTTATTTTAACTTAAATTTCACCAACATACATCATCCTTCTCATTTATTCTATTTTAAGTTTTACATTATTATGTTTTTATGAGGCTAATTTTATGGATCACGATTACTTTAATACTTTTTAAAAATACAACTAATGGTGACTTACTGTTAATATTTTTGATTAGTCTGAGACTTAATTCAATTCTGGAGAGCTGCTTCAAATGTCATATCCAGCAGCCAGAATCACTCCCTCAGGTTTCACACTGCACAGATTTTAGATCAATGCTATCTGTAGATAGATCTGAGCTGGACTGAGCTGCCATGGTTTGACCTTGAAAAGGGTGTGTGTGTGTGTGTGTGTATGTGTGTGTGTGTTCTCTGAATTGTTTTCGCTCTGTAATATTTAATGAAAGCAAATAATTAATTTTGTTTTCTCTTAATTACTCCTGTTCAAAGCTGATGATTCTGATCAGATGCTCGAGTTTACAACATTTCATTTCTCCAGACTTGGATCATTCTGCATGAATGTAACTTCAAGTAATTTCTAATTTCTTATGACGTATCCATAGTCATACAGTTAATTGTGGGTTTTAGAAACGCTTTGTGACCTTTTACAGTTTCATGTAGCAGCACATTTCTCTGCTCCTCTGCAGTGTTATGATGGGACATGGTTGACAAACACATCTTTAATGAGAAGCACAGTACAGATAATTTTCTGTCAATACTGTCTTGCTCTCATTTATATGTTTTCCTCCAGGCTGAGAGTGAGCTGAGCTAATGAGCTCACCTTTACCTTTGTCGGTTAGTGACACACAGTGAATTGTGCAAAGGTCAGTTGTCTGTTATCTTTCTGGTGGTTAGTTTCAAACACAAACCCTAGAACAAGGGTTGAATTGGTAAATTGCTGATTAGTAATGTGATCATTATTATTATTATTATTATTATTATTATTATTATTATTATTATTATTATTATCGTGTCTCATCTCATTACCTTCTGCTTAATCCTTTACGAGGGACTAGGGAGTAGGGAATTGGGTTGTGGTGGGGGGTGGTTACTGGGCAGATACACCCAGAACAGGGTGCCAATGCATTGCTCACTCACACACAAACTGTGAAAACTCACACAGACACAGGAAAAACTCATGATTCAAACCTCCATTAAGCCACCCTAATATAAATATTATTACAATTATTATCATAAAATACCTTAAAGTGCAGTTAACATGGTTTTTACTTTGGATGGTGGTGCGAAGTTCAGATAGGTGTGATGGTAGAAATGTGCTAATGTTGAGTGTGAATGAGAGTGTGCAGTGTATAAACAGAAAATGTGAATACCTGAAAGAAGCTGAATCTGTGTGCATATGTGATTAATCTGTTATTTGTGACACATCTATAAAACATCTTGCTTTAGATGTACCATGTTTGATGATTTATATCAAAAGCGTTGCTATTTACATGCAAATAGCCATGTTTTAAATGAAGAGCTTAAATTTCTGGTTCATCTGTTCTGGGCTGATTCATAATTAAACAGTATACAGGAGTAAATCTGTCTTTGATATTGTAGAGAGAGAAAAGAGAAAGCATATTTAAACCAGTTTAACCTTTTCTAAACTTGGCTTGTGTTGTGCTACAATTGCCATATTACATTTACACATAATCTTCGAAAAATGTATTTTAGTGTTTTAGTGTTTATCTTTAAATAACTAACACTGGAGTGCCCCAGGGCTTACTACTTGGTCCTGTCTGTTTTGCCATTACTATATGTCTTTTATCAGGCCAATGGGTTGACTTATTATTTCTGTTATTTATGATTGCATTGCAGTGTTGAAGACAGACAGCTTCACATGTAACAAAAGATTGATGTCACAATATCTGCCTACCTTTCGGACATAACTCCATTGCTCGTGTTTTTCTGTTGGCTTCCGGTATTTGCCTGCATTCTGTAAAAGGCTCTGACCCTGCCGTACAGGACAATAGATCTGGATCTGATCCAACATACATAAACTAATTAAAAAAAAAACTAAACAAAATTTGAAACTAGTCATTAGGACCTTATGACCATCATTTCTCACCACATTATGTAATATGTCATAGTGGAGCAGAACTTCACAGGTTCTACTTTCTGAAATAACTGAAAAAATGTGCCATTTCTCTCTTAACTATATGGTTATGGTTAAAAAGGAAGTTTTTTTTATAAATCACAATCCATGACATCAATTGATGTGGAGCATTTTTGTCAAACTTTAAATGATAAGTATATATCATTGAAACTCTAGCTATATTAATTTTTATATTAATTTTACAAAGTATTAGGCATCTTAGCCTCATATATACTGTATATGAAAATCATTTGTTAGTGTTCAATGTGTTCAGTGCTCAATCAGTGTTTATTGATGTTTCTTACATTAATCAAGTTTTTTCAACTACCTCATGTATTAAAACTGTAAAATAACAATAACACAAGCCAAAATGTTAAACCACCCCGTGGTTTTTCTGACATGAATCTCCAATAGCAGTGATGCAGGAGAAGAAATTCTATTGCACAATCACTCTGTGTCCCAACACCCCATTGTTCTTTTTAATTCAGTAAACCCGCTCAGTAAACAAATTAATCTCGGATGCGGTGATGAAGAGCGGCAGAAAGAGCGAGCATGCATCACACAAATGAGTATTGGCTGTCAGCATGAGGAAATGCAGAATGGGTTTGAATATTAATCCTTCTAAGTTGCTCGGCACATTTATAAAAATCCTCGCATATACACTGCCTCATCTAAAAGAAAGTGTTTGCAAAACATGATCTCTAGACAATTTTGAATATCGATGGCTGATAGTAATGGGTTTAAGCTTTACCTTATAGCTGAGACCATAAAATTTCTGAACTCTTCTTAGATGCTGCTCATTTATCAGGGCAGTGGTAGCTTTATGGTTAAGTCATTTGGGCAAGGATGAGATGTTGATTATTCAAGCCCCAGCATTGCCAATCTGCTGCTGTTGGTTTTGTAAGTCCTTACACCTGAGCTAAATCGAAACATGCCACAGTTAAATCTGGAAGACTGAACTGCCAGTCCATTAACATGCCTCACTCACTTATTTATTCGCCCAATAACTTAATTATTTACTCAATTACTTACTTGCTCTCTTACTTTATCACAGCTTGTTTTTTGCTTCCTTCTAAAAGCACGATTAAAAAATAGTGAAAACCAGTAATGAGTAATACTAATAGACTGTAAAATTTACATTTAACTATTAAGTGATGCTGATTATGTTTTAGGTAGTAAATGGTTTATTCTGTAAATCTTACTGATCTTCTAAAGCCTGTTTTAAGGACTATCTTTGGCGGGTGCAGAGCATCTTTTAATCCCCAAGATCAGCAGCAGGAGATCCTGTTATATCATTACATAACTCTGGACTAACACTGTTCCCGTCTTAATGCTGGCATATTTGAAATGACGGATTATGAAGGATAATAACAATACGAACTGATAATATGAGGTCTGCTGCACCAGCAAGGGTTTCTTTTAGAGTATAATAAGGTAAATTACCAAAAACTACTGATTCTGATGCTGTTTTGTGAGACCACTAATCACAATATGCAATCCTGTGTAATGAGCATGAGAAGCTTTTACACATGAATACAAAGAATGTTTGACCCAGTTTAAATACAATTTAAATACTGCACATATATTAATTCCCTTTATTCTTTCTTATGTGAACATTTGGATAATTTAATTTGGGTAATTGCTTTGATAAGTTCTTTTACTTGTATCTTTTATCAGCTTAGTCTACCCATCTTTGGAGATGGAGTTCAGAGGTTTAATTGATAACATGCGGTATCAATATACTTCTGTGTAAAACACAAAAAGTCAAGACAGCAAAATAATATGCTGTTATGGTATTACCAACAAATAATTTGTTTTTAAAAATGATTTTGACATACAAAAAAAAAAAAACATTTTTCCTTAATTGATTTATATTTTTACATTTTAGTCTTTATTTGTTTATTAAGACTTAAATTTTGGCAAAAAAAATTGGCAAATAACACTACACTATATAAATTTTTTAACAATGATTTGTTGTTAGGGGCATTAAAGGCTTAATGATGTTTTTTCCTTAGAAGTGTAGATAATGTGGAGAATTTTGAGTTTTGAGAGTAAAGTTGGACTTGATGCCAGAGGCTCGGTTTGCCAGCTTCTTTTCTAATGCATCATAAACTGCCTTAGCATGAATGTCTGCCAGTTTCTAATGCATGACATTTTACTAAGGGAATAAATCTGAGATGTTAAACAGATGTGAACAGTCGGGCTCTGACCTCATTACTTAATTATAATGCTGTTGGATTATTGATTTGGCTCACACAGTGTAGAGAGGATCAAATGTAGCGACGTGCGGATCCTGAGGCTGGAATTTATAGACCGGCATGATAGCATGGGGGAAATCGGAAATTTCACTTTGTTTAAAATACTGGTAATGATAATTATATGTTAAGCTGTCGTATGCATAATAGCAAAGGCACAGTATGCTTCATTGACCTCAAAAGTACCTGCTTAATGAGGTTTTTGGTGGAAAATCAGAGCCTGTCATGGAAAATTCAGGGTTTAAGACTTATATTTATTTAATCGATATTTGGGAAATTAAGTATGAGTGTGAGTGTGGCAGGGTTGTGCAGAAGATAAATCAATGAAAAAGTTTCAGATTGGATATACCTCCTGCACTCTTCATTTAGAGGTCAGACAGTCCTAGTATGACTCCTCTTTAAAATAATGTACCTTAATTTTATGTTTTTTCCCCTGGTGTTAGAGTGTTATAAATGTAATAGTGTTTTTTAAAAACTGTACACAATTAAATCTCACTACTTAAGTAACATTAAATTAACCTTAAAAAGATAAATCTAAAACTATACTCAGTGGCCACTTATTTAGCTTTACCTTACCTGTCTTTGGTCGCTGATTGGCACCCTATTTGCCTTTAGAATTATCATGACATACATTTAAAAACTGCTGACAACAAATTTTGGTCCATAATGACATGATAGCATCATACAGTAGCTGCACGTTCATGATGCTATTAATCCATCACACCAGGTCCCAAAGGTGTTGTATATTGTTTTGCTCATTATGGAGGCCATTTAATTACAGTATTCATTTTCATGTTCGAATAATCTGTTTAAGATAATTAAGCTTTGTGGCATATGTTATTCTGCTAAAAATATGCTACATTGTGGATCAAAATTGATGCACATAATCAGCAAATATACTAGGCTAGATAGGCTTTAACATTTAGTGCTTATATTATTATGCTCATATTATTTTTATTATTTTATTATTATTATTTTGGAACTTTACAGATGAATATTTATCCTGACCAGGGCAATTTTATGGCATTTGTAGGCCCCGGGCAATATATAATGCTTGTAAATATTTAAAACAAAACACTATGCAACCATCCTATGTAAGAAAAGCATGCATTCTTCACAAACAATCTAAAAAGAGTGTACCTTACTGCACTGACCATTACAGAATTAAAAGAGGTGCTCGCACAGTATGTCTTTGCATTCAATTCGTAACCAGTTGTTGTCTTGTGGCCTCAGGCCAGCTCGGGACCCTGGGCAATTGGTTGGTTTGCTTGCCCTGATGCAACAGGCCTGATCCTGAAAGGTAAAGGGCCTGCCCTAAGCTAGAACTAAAGATGGTAACCCAGTAGGTTTTGAAAATAGGATGAAAGTCTATTTTTTTTAGCACACACATTATATATATATATGATTGAACATTTTAAAATAATTTGAATTTCATAAATCCCTTTCGGTAGATCTTCAGACGATGTTGGCTTGTCTTTAAGAAGGCGTCGAGTAAAGGACCTCGCAGATTAGAGAAATACCCTGATGAAAAAGCTGCCTACTTTCGGAGTTTTCATAAGGTAAGAGATTCTGATTGCTCTTTTATTTTTTTCATATTAACAAACTTTTCAAACTAAAAGGTTTTATTAAGTATTTCAATTTAAAACCAAAAATAAAAACCTTTTAGAGAATTGTGTGATGCTGTTTCACTGTGCTATCTTGATGTGTGAGGATAAAAATGTACTGTTTTCACTAAAAGTTTTCCTTTACATTATCAGTGGAAATCTTTTAAATCAGGAACCCTGCCTCCAACACACTCACATGATAAAAAAGGATGATAAATGTGTTGCATCACACAGGGTTCACTAAAACCTGCGACCTGGAGAGGAAATGCAATAGTTTCTCTATCACAGAAATAACTGTAGAAATGAATAAGACCTTGTTGAGAATGTCTTTGGTCTCTTCTGTCTGTCCATAAATAATAAACGACACTTTTGCTTTGTAATTATTGTTTTTATTAAGTTTCTCACATAGAGAAATTCCTCCTGTGTGTTTGAAGTTAGGTAATATAGTGAATCAGTTTTAACCTGACTGTGGCAGTTAAACAAACGTGTATCCAACCAGTCTGGTCCTTACCAGTCTTGGTATAGTCTCATCATGTTTCATCATGCTTCCATTCATTTATCTGTTGTGTGTATGACATGGTGTTTATAATGCTTCCTACCAACATTATCATTCAAAAGTGACTTTTTCGCAGAGTGTGGTCCATCTGTTTGTGGACTATAGTACATAATGTGTAATTCCCCTTTACTCTGTTCTCTAATGGTCTGGACCCCAATAGTATCACCACAAAGCAGGTATTATTTGGTTGGTGCATTATTCATATACCAGCAGTGTCACTGATGTTTTAATAAAATACTGTATAGCAGCACTGCTGCACTAAAACCCCCTCAATACATCACCCAAATTATACCTGTTCTGTCATGGTCTTGGCCAATAGAGAACAGAGAATCAACAGATACAAGAAAATAGATGGACTACAGTCTGTAATTGTAAAACAAATAAACAAAGCTCATCTATATGGTAAGTGGAAAGACAATCAAGCAAGAAGGCTGTGTGTCCAAACTTTTGACTGATACTGTACATGCAAAATTATACTTAAATATAAATTTATTATCCCAGTCCATGCCTATATTCTTTTAGAACAGTGATTAAACAAGGTATTATAGCAGATTTATTCATCAGCTTGTCAGACCGTGGATTTATTTTTACATTTCTTTCACGTCATAGGAGATGAGTGTGATCAGATTGATGAATCCCACAGAGTAAGGATTGATAGTCTATAAAAGATTTACTCAAGGAAGTTTAAACAATAACAAAGCTGTAAGTGTGAGAGAATGCTGCTGGAGTTTGCAAACTTACAACTTGTCTGTAGTAGGGCTGAGTAGGCGGCGTGACAGAAAGGTAATCTACAGAGGAAACATGTCAAACTTAGAACATTTCAGGTCTTCTGGATGATGGGTTGTATTACTTTACTATTCGTTTATCTCCTAGATTCTCTCAGGCTTTTCTTATTTAAAATTCACCTGCCTTAAAAATGCTTGGGAGCCACAACAAAACAATGCTTCATGTGAAAACATTGTCTCACAATTTTTTTTTTCTGTAGAAAGACATTAGTATTCACTTCAGTGCCAGTTGTGTTTTTACACAGGGGAACTTGCTAAGATTAAGGATTCTGTTTAGATAACAGCACCTGCATCATTTACCTGAACAAAATTGATTTATTTGCTAATTTGTGCAGTTAAAACTCTGTTTGCTCACCTATTAGTTGTAACAGGATGTAAGCTAATAAAGTCCACATTTTTTAATTAGATGTTTTTTGAATTAGTTTTTAATTAGGCCTTTAAAAAAAAGAAAAAAAATATATATATAATTTCTTACAAGAAAACAAGTTTTATCTATAATCCCTTTTACAAGAAAGTAAAAAAATTATGTAAAATTTAATAAAAAATTTTAACAAGAATCTAATTTTTTAGATTATTTATATTCAACAGTCATGAAAACAATGGGACAGAAACATGTTTAACAATCAGTTGTAGTAACTTTTATTTGGCATGTTTAAGTATTAGAATGGGATATAAATTTGTTAATGGATTTTTCATATATTGCTGCTAGATCCAAGATGTGTATACTTGGCTGCTCATCAACTGCTGTTATCCGATTCCTTATTTGATGATGAACCATAGACATTTTAATGAAAAGACTGTTTTGGCTTATGCCTGTCACTGTCCCGTTAAAATAACCATGGATCTGAGAAAAGACACTGTCTTGATGGTTTTATATGTCTCCTTGAAATCTCAATGCACATATTTGCAACAAAAAGACACTTGAATGATGAAAAGTCATCCGTGCCCTGGAGACTGATGCATACCATGATAGATGTTGGTGTTTGCAGCTATTATTAATGATAAAAGTTTGCATGGTGCAAATAATTTTTAACATGACTGCAAATTATATGCATTTATTAGTGAGATTGGGTCAGACAGGCTGAATATAGTATCCTCACCATCATAACACACAAACAAACTTTACTCTAACGGCCAGTAAAGTTGCCAAAACTACTGACAGATGAACGTATAAACACACGGAAACACACACACAAACACACACACACACACATACACACGCACACACAGTCTCCATTTGACTCAAAATCCCGCCTGTCAGAGTTTTTGGTTAAATAAATGTTCCCATTTTGACATGTTTGAGATTTTGTTGAGTGATTCTTCCCCGTGGACATTGTGCTGCCACATATGAGACTAGATGTGTTTTTGTTTTGTTTCTTTATGATTTCACTGTCAGGACTGAATGAACATTTCAACCATTGTGTCATAGATTTGTACTTTCATGTAAAACTACACTTTTTTGTTTTCCATTTTTTCCATGGTGAATACAAAAAAAAAAATCCCACACAGCCGTAAATATGTGGATATCCATCCAGTGAAAAGTTTATTAATTCTACAGGATACACATGCATTCTAGTTTATTAATTCTGTTAATCTATGACTGTACATTGCTGTATAAGTGCCCTAAAGAAAAGTGTATTGTATGAATATATAGGAGTCCTTTGGCTATATAGTGCATTTGTAAATTGGATAAATATCTTTATGAACCTGCCGAACTGGATTACTCCCAAAACTGGATTAGTCCGAACTTGATCAAGTTGTATAAACCAGGGTGCTCCACCTTTTTTATACTGATTTATCGTTATTATCATAAGCTTTAATGCTCATTTTTAATTATTATTATTATCATTTCATCAAATGTATATACTAATAACTAAATTGAATTTGTACTTGATTGATGATGAATGTTTATCACTATAATACTCCTAATAATAAAAAATGCACTTGTTTGTAAGTCTTTTTTTCTAATTGACTCATTTTCTTTAGTTCTGAATATTCAGTATTTAAGAGCATGAAAATCACTTTGGCTATTTGCCTTCTACCATTTTACAGTTTAATGATCATAACAGATTGGATTGCAGTATTTCAGTTTTTAGTATTATAGTGATCTTTGCCATGTAAGATTTATTTTTGCACATTTGCACAATCATTACAACTGAAAGTCTGTTTTAGTACCAGATAACAATACAAGCGATTAGCTTTGCGTCTTTCCAGTTTTGCCATCCTTTTTTCCCTTTCCACATCCATTTTAATCATGAGTGTGCTGGTTTATTTGTGTAGGTAACGGAGCTGCACAACATCAAGAACATTACCAGAATGCCTCGTGAGACAAAAAAGCATGCTGTGGCAATTATCTTTAGCGATGAGACCTCAAAGACGTTTTCCTGTGACTCAGGTAAATGTCTTTTCCATTGTGGAAAGTATTAGACATCAATGTAACGCAGAAGTAATGAAGATAAAGAATGATTAAAACCAAAGTAAATTAATTCACTGCAACATTCAATAAATTGTAATAATGTTTTCAGAATTCAGGTTTCAAGTTGAAGGTTGATTTTATGTAAACATGATGCTCAAACATCAGTTTTTCTATTTCTTAAACTGTAGACTTCTTAGTAAGGAATGGTCCTGCACCTGCACTTTAACCTGGGGTGTAAAACAATTTGACTGTTGCACTAAAACATTTTGGATCTTATAAAAGCTTTATGTTCTTATTCTGTTTAACTCGAACCCACACAAAAATGCCCTCACACTTCAACCCTGCCTCCTCCACAAAACAGTATTAGAAAATGTGGGGACTTTTAAAAGCATTTTAAAACAGTATTACTTTCTTATGTAGAAACTTCGGTCTGACAAACTACACAATGATCTCAATCAGACAGGTGTTTTATTGGAAATGGAAAAACAAGTGTGATAGTAATTAATGTGATTAATTAAGCAATGATTAAACGTCACAGTTGAGAGGCACCAGAGCTCCATCACAGTCATTAAGTGTTGTTTATTCAATGTTCTACTCAGTGAGCCTTAAAACTGCAAGTGCACTCTCTTAAATTTACTTAAAGGTCACCAATTTGGAAAAAAAGAGCATGCAGCATTAGACCCACTTACCATTAGAACTACAGTGTATGTTGAATATTTTATGAACTTACATTTAATCATTTAAACATAAGCATATTAAATTCATACAGTATATGAGCAAGAAATCTGTCTGTTCAGCTGCAAAACTTTGGCACATCAAAGATGGGGCTAAGTTTAAAACCATTCAGAGTAAGAAGTTGTAGGGTTTAATTATTAGGTAGGATGGTCAATGAGTCCTTTCTGTGTGGGGTTTGTAAGTTCTCCCCATGATGTTTCCTCCCACAGTCTCCCATCATAGAATCAGCGATAGTTGTTTTTTGTAGGTTAGGATGTGTGTGTAACTTTTATACATTGTGTGTTTGCCTAGCAATAAACTGACCTGATCAGGGTGTATTCTTGCCTTTCACCCTATAAGCTCAATGTTCAGCATCACTCTTAAATCTAAGCAGCTTGGAAAAATAAATGATTGTATGGACTTTGTACCTAAAACCTTCTGGTGTACAGTATGCGTTTGGTGTGTTTGTGTATGTGCAGAGCTGGAGGCTGAGGAATGGTGTAAGCTGCTGTGCATGGAGTGTGTGGGCAGTCGGATCAATGACATCAGCTTGGGAGAGCCAGATTTATTAGCAGCAGGAGTTCAGAGGGAACAGAATGGTGAGTGTTGCATTACATAGCTTCTTGCTTTATGGAGTACCTTATAGATAAAATAGATTTACCAAATGTTCTGATTCACTGTATTATTGTGTCCATAAAATTATTTAAGCAATAATAGACAAAGGAACCTCTTACCCACGATCTGGGCAATAGTGTAAACAATAAGCTACCTTTGCCCCTGTAGACTCTGATGCAATAAAATGTGTTCATGACAAGATTTTTCCCTGAAATGTTTATCTACTTCAAGAGGTATCAATACAGGGAATCCTGCATGTAAAACCAGTTCTGGTGCAAAAATTTATTTTCTAATCTTAGACATTCTTTGATGCAATTGCAGATTATTCCAAAAATGGACAGAAATTAAACAATTTACATGAAAAAAAAATACTTTTTGGTAGAGCTGTTACATACACATACACTCCCATAGAATAAATGTGACCATGTGTTTTATTTTAAAAGCTTGTTATATTATACTCTGTATAAGATCATCATCATCTTAAGTGTAAATCAGAGTCATATAAAAATAGAATAACTTGAATAAAATGTAAGAAAAGAAACTAAAATGGATATAGCATATCTAAGAAAAGACCAAGCTTTGTTAATGATTTTGAAATTCAAAAGTACTAAGTAAGCTCCAGATGCAATGACTCTTCCAGGTGTGACCCATTTTCCCCATTTTTTTTTCTTTCTGCTACAAAATCTGACCAAAACTATGTGGACACTTGACCACAATGTCCTCTTCCCAAGTCTATGTCTTAAATTGGCGTTGCAATTTAAAGCTCCAAAGATGAAACTATGGGGCTCCAGTTTGTCAAACCCATTCCATACAATCATGAACAGAAGTACAGTCAGGCAAGGACATTAAGAATGGCATTCCACTATCTTTCATATCAAAGATAATAGCAGATAACAAAGCCATATTTGCCTTTGTTTAATAAACTGGCTCCGTCAAAGTCCTAATAAACAGGAGGTGTGTCTATTTTTTAGGCCATTTAGTCTGCACTGTATCATTTTACGAGTAACAATTAGAAAGAATGGTTAACTCCGTTCTTCTCTCGAAAGACAAAGTCATTAGCTGTAATTAACAGTGATGTGTTTTGATTATGATGCACTCAGGAGAGGAGTGATGCGGCTCAATGAGTCATGATTTGTTTTTAATCGTCCATGGGAAGAACATTGGCTTGACCTTCACATTTCCATCTTATCTTATGGGCTTTTGGAGAATGGATGATTTACCCTCTGTTATCTTCTATTATTCTGCTGCAGTGTTACAGCCAATAAAAATGCTTAGAGCTTATTCTCTTATTGTGATAATATTTAAGTAAAATGACTGGTATTTATTTAAGGATAATTAATTAATGAATTATTTAACACCAACTGTCAAGTGATGAAAGTGCTTTTTAGGTATAAAGCCATAATTTAACATATCATATTTAATATACTGTGAATATGCATTTCTGCTGGAATTAACAGATTCATAATGAATTGCCATAGATATGTAAATTGTTATGATGAACTAGTAGATCTGCTCAGTATTAATGGTCATGCCTTTTATTATTCCCTATGCAGAGAGGTTTAATGTTTACCTGATGCCCACCCCTAACTTGGACATCTACGGCGAGTGTACAATGCAGATCACACAAGAGAACATTTACCTGTGGGATGTTCAGAACACCAGAATTAAACTGCTCATGTGGCCTCTGAACTCACTGCGACGTTACGGCCGAGACTCTTCCTGCTTTACTTTCGAATCAGGAAGGTAAATAAAGAGTTTCTGAAAAGTGCATATCTGTGGACTGTGACACTTCTTACTGACTTAAAGTAAGAATGCTATCAGTTAACTTAATGCTACATTACAGAGAATGGGGTGGAGTCCTGACAGGACTAAAACCAAACAACCTGTCAGAGGTTCAAAAACAAAATTTTATATATATATGGTCAGATATCCAGAGTGCTGAAATGGTGTTAAGTTAAATGGTGGTAAGTTAGTGGTACAGTAATGAGCAGTGGTTGTGCGTCTCTTATAAAACAAATAAAACAATTTACATGGACAAAAAAAAGCACACTTTTGGGAGAGCTGTTGGGGGGGGGGGCATGCACTCTTATAGACTAAATACTACTTATTGTAATGAGGCATAAGCAAAAATATAGAATCACTGGTCTATATTTTTGTGTTTTATTTTAAAAGCTTGTTATACTCTGCATAAGATCATTATCCTAAGTGTAAATTAGAGTGATATAAAATAGAATAACATGAATAAAGAAAAGAAACAAAAAGGAAAATTGCATATCTATAAAAAGACCAAGCTTCGTTAATAATTTTGAATTTCAAAAGTACGTAAGGAAGGAAATACTATGCATGCGCAGGTACAAATCAGCTCTGGGTGAATACAAACATTGAATCAACATTAAATGCTGGAGAGAGAAAAGGAGAGAGAGGAGAGGAGAAAAAATAAATAAATAAAAAAATAAAAACCCACCCCAGTCTTTAGACCAGCAACTGGTATTAAAAATAACAGTAACGAAGAAAGGCAAGATGCCGCCCCAGTCTTTAGACCAGCAACCGGCATGAGAAATAGAGAGAAAAAATAAAAATAAAAAATAACACCGCAGTCTTTAGACCAGCAACCAGTATTAAAAATAACAGTAATGAAGAAAGGTAAGATGCTGCTCCAGTCTTTAGACCAGCAACCGGCATGAGAAACAGAGAGGAAGGAAAAAAATAAAATAAAATAAAAAATACCACCCCAGTCTTTAGACCAGCAACTGGTATTAAAAATAACAGTAATGAAGAAAGGTAAAATGCCGGCCCAGTCTTTAGACCAGCAACCGGCATGAGAAATAGAAGAAGAAAAAAAATAAATAAATAAATACTGCCTCAGTCTTTAGACCAGCAACCGGTATTAAAAATAACAGTAATGAAGAAAGGTAAGATGCCGCCCCAGTCTTTAGACCAGCAACCAGTATTAAAAATGACAGTAATGAAGAAAAGCAAGATGCCGCCCCAGTCTTTAGACCAGCAACCGGCATGAGAAATACACAGAGTAACAAAGCAATTGATTCTTTAGAATGCAAATCACACATTGTCATGGCTTCTCTATCAGCAGCAAAGGCTTAAAGATAAAGCATCTGCCGCTGTTTCAAACGCTACTTAAATAGCGCCTGGAGCACCTGCACCCACTCTGCTAATTACCAGCCGTGGACTTCGGGCTCCCCCTTGTGGCTTGGCTAGGCATAGCGTTGCAACCTGTTAGAGAGTGATAGTAGTGATCCTGACTTTTACGTCTGTACTACTTTCGTGTGGAATTTGCATGCTCATTATCTAGCAATGGATAGTCCATATATATAATTATATATAATTGTATATGGTAAAACTTGAATTCTGTCAACTTTTTAGAATGTGTGATACAGGAGAAGGACTTTTCACATTCCAGACAAGAGAAGGGGAACTAATCTATCAGAGAGTTCATGCAGCTACACTGTCAATTGCAGAGCAGCATGAACGGATGATGCTGGAGACCGAGAAATCACAGGTCTGGTAATTTCTGTCAGCATTCTCTCTCTCTCTCTTATATATAAAACATAGAGAAATAAGAAGGTTTGTCTAATTGAGTGGTGGCTGATACAATAATGCATATGCACTCACACTCACTATTATTATTATGTAAACCTCCCTGTCAATTTGATCAGTTCCACTTACCATGTAGATGCACTTCATAGATATAATTAAAGACTCTAGTTTCAGTTACAATAATAGCTAATGGTCAGAACCCCCATAGGACTACCACAGATCTGGTCCTAATTTAATATTGGATGATTCTTAAACTGCAGTGACACTGACATTGGAGTGGTGTAATAAGCTGTGTTGCACTAGTATATGTGGATGACTGAGAATAATCCACCAAAGAAAACTGTCCAGCCAACAGCATTTTGTGAGCATCCTGTAAGCACTGGTGTAGGATTAGAGGATGACTCACACTAACTGTGCAACAGTGAATGAGCTGTTGTTTCTGACTTTACATGTGCAAGTGGGAGCATATTTACACAAACTATATATTCACAGACTTATGGAATGGGATTTTTAAAATTTAGTATCCAAAAAAAATCTGACCGTCTGATTAGAATAACAATGGCATTAAAACTGCCCAACAGTGTTTGTAGAGGTTTAATTTTATTTTATCATTATTTTTTACATTACCTAATTACCCATGTCTCCTTCTCAGACCCTCCCAGGTGACAGCACATGTAAAAAATCTAGGTCTCTGCCACGGAGTGCATACTGGCATCACATCACTCGTCAGAATAGTGTGGGAGATATATACACCTACGATGGTGAGTTAGAATGCTTGTTTTCTTCTGTCATTAAAAATTTTATTTTAAACAACATAAAAAAAACAAATTTTCCACTGCTTTTACACACAGGTATTTGGTGTGTGTATTAATCTATCATATAACATAGTCAGGCGGCACGGTGGCTTAATGGTTAGCACGTTCGCCTCTTAGCGCTAGGGATTCCCGGTTCGAATTCCCATCTGGGTGGCGTTTCCATGTTCTCCCCGTGTCCGTGTGGGTTTCCTCCGGGTTCTCCGGTTTCCTCCCACAGTCCAAAAACATGGATCAAGTCAATTGAGTTCTCCAAATTTCTCCATAGAGAGTGTGTCTGTGTGAGTGAGTGTGTGCCCAGCGATGGATTGGCGCCCTGTCCTGGGTGATCTGCCCAGCGCCGGAAATGTTCTCCCCTGGATGGGCATTGGGAACCCCACTGCGACCCTAATATAGGATAAAAGCAGAATATAATGAATGAATGAATAACATGTTCAATTTTTCAGTGGGCTGCATGAAAGTGGAAATATAACACAAGCTGTTATGGTTTGGCTGACCAGTATTATGTCGCCTGTGGAGCTCATTGAACTTTCATCACCCCTCATCTGAATATAGCCACCTATGACTGGAGAACCCACTGAAAATAATGGCTCTTTGTAGGGGACAGGATCTTATTAGACCAGTTTCTTTGTTAACTTATGTGTAAAACGAACCCTGGGATACTAATTGGGTAACATTTGTATTGAATGCAAACTTAGGTGGTCAATCAGGATAATTTCATTTTAGGAACACATGCTGAGCAGAAAGGCAGCAGTTGGCAGGCAGGTTGATGCATGTGCTGCAGCTGCACACTGTTAAATGATGTGTTTACAAACAGCAACCAACAAAAATTCTACTCATTCTCCACTTTATTTTACACAACAGTTACGTTTACCTCATATGAACGGCTGCTTTTCACTGTTCACATAAATGACAGTGGTCTAAAAAACACTGAGCTCATCTAAAGCATTTTTTATTGTGTGGAATTCCCCTTATTATATGTCGCAGGAACGTAATGACGCTAAGTCGCAGACAGAAAAGGGCAATGTTTAACTCTAGCAGTGGTCGCCATTGGCTCCGCCTTTACCCCCAGTCTAGCTACTCTCCTGCCACAATATGTTTACAAGCCTTTTTATTTCTACAAACATTAGAAGCTTGACTAGTCTATGATTTTGGGTCAAATTAAATAAAGTTCAGTCCTTAGGGCTGTGTATGCGTCAATGTAACATCGAATTCTTGAACAATGGGCATTAATATTAAGCAAGTCAAGTAATGGTACGAGCCTTGAGAGGAAATGTTTCATCAGCAGGTTCAGTGAAAGAAAATGAGTTTCTTTAATGAGAAGCGCCCGTAAAGTGTGGCTCGTCCATCATCACGCCATCTGTGTAGGTGAACTGTTGGATGCACAGAGTATGCATCTAATTTCTGCACTAAAACATAAACCAGCAGCTTTGTCCTTCAGACATGATTAAATGTTAGAGAAAAATACAAATGTGATTAATAACAGATGTGATGAATTTGTAATTAAGCATTTTGTTTTTGATAGATTTTCTTCATTCACACAGTTCTTCAGCAGTCACTGTTTCCCCTTTTTATTGAAGTTGCACCTGCATTCATTTAGAGCTTTAGCTTTTTGTCAGAAGTTAGAAAACAGCAAATTTGTTTTCCTTTTGAAGGACTGATTTCACAATTCGGTTCATCCGCCATCAGGTCTCTTGCAGACTGCATCTATTTACATACATACATTTACAAAAAATAATATTAAGCTTCCTACCTTTGCAGTTTGAACATGTGGTAAATACATCCACCTTTCAGTGCTGGGGATCCAGGTTCGAATCAGAAAACCCGGAGGAAACCCACGCGGACACGGGGAGAACATGGAAACTCCACCCAGATTGGAGCCCCAGCGCTGATAGGTGGACGTGTCAACCACTAAACTTTTGTGCCGCCCCGTCCAAGATTATAACATTAAAAATACTAAACATATTATTTTTGGACGGTCAGGATATTTTGTTTGATTGAACTGATCCTGTCCTTATTCACTTTTCTTTTTCTATGCAGATATAAACTCCATGATGACAACATTAATTCCTCGAGCTCAGACATTCCAGACTTTCCTCAATGAAGAGATCGGGGAGAAGAGAGAGAGTGAGCAAACCAGCTCTCCCTCTAACAAACGAAACCCTCACTACACATCTGCTCTGCACTGACAGGAAATGTGATATCACAGATTCTCGGAGTGTGTACAGTATGGGACTGGTGTATGATAATCTTTATATAATGTATAGTCACAGATCCTGTAGAGCTGGATGTAATTTAGAATCATTTTCTACCCGCTGTTAAGAAACAGAAGCCTACAGGTACTCATATTTTTCAATTCATGATTTTCCAAACATTTTCTGCACACTATCATAAATATTGTTCACCCTCCAGCGGCAGCATTGACTTACAAATCAAACTAATATTATAGTGTTTCCTCGCCCAACAGTAGTAGAACAATAAAACTACAGCTAAAAAAATGATTTCAAAACAGTCATAAATACATAAAACAGGCAGCGCCGTGGTTAGTAATTAGCCACCTTTTAGGGATGGGGATCCAGGTTCGAATCCCAGTCTGGGTGGAGGTTCCATGTTCTCCCCGTGTCCGCGAAGGTTTCCTCCGGATTCCTCCCACAGTCCAAAAAGAAAAAAAACTGCCCCATAAAGAGTGCATTTTGAATAAATACATAAAATATCAAATTAATATGAAATAATTAATAACTAAGCAAATAACTATTTAAATTTATTAATAAACTGTTAAAAAAACTGCAACATTTTCTAAAATGACTAAATATGTGCTTCTAGCTTTGTGGCAACTGTGACTAAATAGGTTCCAAACAAATGCCTCCAATTTCATATTTATTTTCATTTACATGTTACCTGTAGAGCAGCCAAACTAATGCATTAGCCCACACCATGGTATACTAAATAAATAGCATACTAAAATAAATAGATTAACCCAAATTTACAACACAAGTTATTTTAAACCAGATTAGTCAAGTATGTATATGGGGACCGCCTGGCTGGACCAGGCAAATGGTCTTCCCTGAACTGTCACAAGTTGAAATTGTGTAACTGCCCAACATATTTGAATGCTGCAGCATCAGCATTAATTTTCACTAACTGTAATAATAAAACAGTGATGCTGTCCACATTTTTGGCTATATAGTGTAAATACCAGATAGATCAAGTTTAAAATGAAATAAAAAAAGTCTATCAACTCAATTTTAATTCTACACACTCGATCCCAAATTGATCCTTTTATTATTAGTTTAAAAAATAGTAATTGTCACTTTTTTATTTTCGTAAATGTATTTGTTATTTCTGTTCTTTTGACCATTATCATAACTTACTACCTGTTATTTATTATTATTTATTGTTTTTCTAATTATTTAATTAGATATTTTAAAACATATATATGAATTACACAGCACTAAATTAGATTTTCATAATTTAACATGTTGTACCAGAACATAAATTCAAGAAAATGCCTAATTAATGAATGAAATGAAAAATTTAAATGAGACAAAGCGAGGTGAATCTGTTGAAAACGGGGTCATTATGGGACCTCCTTTTAATAGCTACAATTAATTATTTATGTCATTCAGTATTTTTACTGCAATTCTATTTTGATTTGATTACTCGCTCTCTCTGGTACTAAGCAGTGAGGGGAACTTTGATTTTAAACCAGCATTTAAACTGAATGAACTGTTGATGCGTTTGTTGTAACATTTAACAGTTAATCTTAACGAAATGTCAGCGGAATCTTCATTTGCTTTTTGACTTTGATCAGTGATGTAAACCAGATGTAAATCAAATTTGAAACTACTAAACTATTTCCTTTTGACCACAATCTCTAGAATAAACAGTTTGGTACTCTTAATGATTGCATGATTCATTTTACTGAAGGATGATGCAATGAATTGCATACAAGAACATTCTAAGCAGTGACTATATATGTCTTCATCCTGTTAAAGTGTGACTGGTTTCCCCACATACAGATCCTGAAGATCATTGGTTGCTATTTTTTAGAATAGATTAAGATTTACAACAGATATTTGGTGACATTGGTGTGGTGAAGCAGTCAGTGCAGAGCTGTGTTCTCAACATCTCAAAAAACTTAGACTTTATAAATAACTATCTTTTCTCACTCCTGTGAGAACTTTTAACAAGAGTAGAGCCAGTTATTAATAAAGAAGGGACAGCTTCATATTAGTGCAGGTGTTTTTCAAATGATTCTTCAAAACTACTTTTAAAAATAAACAGAAATAATGAGTAAAAGGTAACAAAATTTATTTATATTTAATTTCTCCCCCTATTTCTTTGAACCAGCTTAAATAATTCTCATTATTACAATTAAAATAGCGAATACTCCACCGGTGATGCTGTGTTTCTGAAAACTCACGGTATGCTCTCACACTCCTCACAGACTGCTTCTCCAGCACTGTACGCACAAAAAGCCAAAGACGTTAAATAAAGTCCACTTTGTGCATTTTGTTTTTCTACATGGTCAGTTGAACATGAGGAAGGTGGGACAGTTAGTTTGGCACATTAAATAAATAAATAAATAAATAAATAAATACTATGTATATGTTTGTGAACCCTTTGAAATTGTCCATGTATATTTATGTCCTTGACTTTGGTAGGTGCCCTTACACAGTTCATTTTTTTCATTAATGTCTGTAAGTCATCATCCCTAATGCAGCAAAACAGGACCATACCATGATGCAACCACTCCTATTTCACAGTGTTTCTGTTTCTCCAAACTGCTATAATGCTGCTATTTGAACAGAAACATTATATATTTTTTGGATGTTAGCAAACCATTGTTCCAATGAATGCCTGGACCACCGAAACTCATCCATAGTTTCCTATCTTGCATTTGCATATCATTTCACCAACTGACCCTAAAAGATGAGCCAGACTCAGTGGTTGATCACATATTCAGTGCATTATCTTTAGTTTGCAGTGTCATCGTTTTCTCTTTTTTTGAGCCTGTGCGGGTCTGTAGTTGGCATATATAGCTGTGTTTTTCTTCTGGTTTCTGGTTTTCTTCTTCATTCGGTCATACACGCCACCTTGCTTGTAGTTGTTAAATTGCTATATGAGGAAAAAGCAAATGAGTTTAGAGATGAAGTTAATAATGGTTCAACAAAATGGTTAAAAGGTTAGTGTTATTTTTAGGCAGAAAGTGTTATATGTTCTCTGGTCATATATTGTTAGTTCTGGTTGTGCTTTTTATTAGTCTGTGTGGCTTATTGAACAGCAGAACATAGCTTATTTCCTAAAAATTACATTCCAACAATATTAATTATTAATGTAACTGCTGGGGATCCGTGTTTGAATCCCGATCTGTTCCGGGGGGGGGGGGGGGGGGGGGGGGGGGGGGGGGGGGGGGGGGGGGGGGGGGGGGGGGGGGGGGGGGGGGGGGGGGGGGGGGGGGGGGGGGGGGGGGGGGGATATATATATATATATATATATATATATATATATATATATATATGGGCATGGAGCAGCATTGCACTTTGTGAAATTAATTAGATGTAACTGATTTACCCGCCGTTTGGTGGTCTGTGAATGGATGGTGTACTCCAAAGCATTTTTTCTCCTCCTGTTCACATCACAAATATCCAAATATAAAAAGTCTAAATATGTAATAATCTTAATTTATTTATTCAATAGATCACAGAAAGACAAATACAATGTTATTGTAACGTTATTGTAACATTATTGTAACATTGACCTCATCTTCACTGAATGATTTTGGAACTGGAACATTAAATATGAGCCAGACATTCTCCAACATCAATGCTTTTTTTAAAAGCACACTCTCATGTCTGGTGTAAAGTCTTCTGCTATTTTAATAATAGTATGTGAGGATTTGGTGTCCATGTATTTTAAGCCTAGCACAATTGCTAATGTTACTTTGTTAAATAAACAAAATATTGGTTTTTGTTTCCAATTGTAGAATTAATTAGGAGCGTGTAACTGAAATCAATGTTCCTCTGCCATATTGTTCTGGCACGTGGTATAGACATCAAATTATAAATTACATTATATTTCCGACACCATTAAGCAGCATAGCTAAGGCACTTTTTAGTGTAAAAATTATCATGGCATGTGGTTGTTTATCACCTCATCAAGACTATTGTCATTAATGTATATATTACAGAGGGGTGTAGCACAACTTAAAACAACAAAATAATAATTAAAAAAAACATGTACTTTGCATAATTCAGTTCATAGGCAGAGTGCAGGATCAGCCATGATATGGTGCCCAGTATAGTGAGACAGTGGGTACATGGTGGACCTAGGGCTAGAACCATTCGTATAATAGCCTTATTCTATCAGGCTTTATTATCCATCATTGCACATCAACCTTTATGGCTCATTATAAAACATCATTAGTGAAGACATTAACATACTTCAGCTATGATATGGATGTGAAAAAATACCTTTTTATCCAAATACAAAGCCATAAGGCAATAGCCATAAGGATTAGTGAACCTGCTGCTCCTGCTCCAATGATTATCCAAGATCTGAAACCTGCAATAAGACCAGGATGTATTATTCCACACATTCTCACACACTCTCACAGACTCCAAAATCTTTTTACATGATTGTTAAATCTTACAACTCTGTATAACTGTATAATTCTAAACCTCCATCCATGTAGTTGACTGTGATGCTGTTATTAGAGTGTATAACCTTGATCAGGGGGTGTAGACAGTGGAATGATGCTGCTGTAAACACCGTCTTCTGTGCTGAAGTTACAGCGATAAACCCCTCCATCTTCTTCTCTCACCTCATCTAAGTACACGGTCATCTCCAGGTCCCTGCTGCAGTTCACTCTTCCCGCATTCACAGTGATATTCACTTCATCATCCTTTAGCTCACAAATTCCCAACACACTGCTCTGTCCGTCCACCCCCTCCACTCGCTCCAGACTGACCTTATACACGACTCCACCATGGACATTATTGCAGCTAAGGGTAAGAGTTTTGTTCTCTGAGACTGAGGCAGCGAAGTTGTCCAGGTCCACTGCAGAGAAACAGCAGCACATGCCATTAATTAATATAAAAATCTGAAGTTTCTTATAAATAACTGAAATATTACTGGACATGTTTAAATAAGGCGGCACGGTGGCTTAGTGGTTAGCACGTTCGCCTCTCAGTACTAGGGGTTCCCGGTTCGAATCCCCATCTGGGTGGAGTCTCCATGTTCTCCCCGTGTCTGTGTGGGTTTTCTCCGGATTCTCCGGTTTCCTCCCACAGTCCAAAAACATGGATCAAGTCAATTGAGTTCTCAAAATTGCCCCATGTAGAGTAATGTGTGTGTGAGTGAGTGTGTGCCCAGCGACAGATTGGCGCCCTGTCCTGGGTATGTCTGCCCAGCGCCCGAAACGTTGTCCCCTGGATGGGCATGGGAAACCCCACCGCGACCCTAATATAGGATAAAGCGGAAGATAATAAATGAATGAATGAATGAATGAATAAATGAATGAATATTTAAATAAACTTTTTCATAAAAAAAATTAAGGGAAGAACATTCTAGGTGCTCGGTAGATACACCCAGGACATGACAATCTGTACTGGGTTAATTTGCTGAGCACCCATAGATTAATTATTTTCATGTGTAACAAAATTAACTTTTTTTTTTTTTTTTTTAAATCTGATGCACCTCATGGAAATACACGTGTAACTTATATGCCTAAGACAACATAACCTATTTCCATGTTACAATAATTGATATAACAGTGACTGCTGATGATATAGTAGTAATGAATCAGAAGATGTGAAATCTTAGATAATTATAAAAACATTTTATGCATTTCTAAAAATCTAACCAGAAAAAGTTTTTTCTTGGGCAAACTAGTTTGTAGAATAGATTTTTCAGACAGTTCATTTAAAAGTGAATCTCAAATCTGATATAATTTTCAGCTTGAGAGAGTGAGACCATTAACACAAAAAGTGTGCAAGTTTCTAAAACTGCACTTTTCCAAAGGCTTCTGACAAGATTTCGGAGAGTGGGAAACCCAGTTAAAAACTGTGTGAGATCCTTCATTTTGTATGAGGTCTCAGCTCAAAGGTGTTCAGTGGAGTTGTTAAGATATCAAGCCTTGTGAAGTTTCTCCACATGGCTCTAATAAAACCATATCCTTATAGACCTGCACAGGAGCAAAGTAATGTTCAACAAGGATAAAGCAGTCTCTACACAGCAAACTTAGAATAACATGAATATCTTAACCATCTTGACCAAAATGAATCAGAATTTAAGCATTAATATTTTAATAAGACCTCTGCTTCTTCTGCATCCCATATTAAACAGTTTCTTTAGCTTCGTTTACCTGCTTTTTCCACTTGAATCTCTTTATTCCATGATCCTTCAGGGAAAGTTTGCAATGAGCAGTGATAAAGACCCTCGTCTTTTTCGTTGACTCCAGTTATAGTGATGCTGCCATCCATCTCAGAGTCTCTAAGAAACTTTACCCTGCCATCGTACTCTTTGGAAAAGTTTACACCAAATATTGGATGAAATATAGCGAGTGGGGATGACTCGCCCTCTTTAGTCCATGAGATCATGCTCATCATTCCCCTCCAGGGGCATAAACATTTCAGTACCATTCCTTCCTTTAGGATTACCCTGCTGTCTGCATCCTGGAGCTGAACTGACACTGAGAAAACAAGAAAAAAAGAAGATGTTAGTGGAATATTATTATTATTAGTACTACTACTACTACTACTACTAATAATAATAATAACAATAATAAACAAGCTGCTGATCTCACACACAAAAGATAATTATGGAAATGTAATGATAACATTGAAGAAGAATTCAAAGAACAACAAAAAAAAGAGATTTTTCATAAATCATAATATAAAATTTATCTCTGCAACAATCTGTAATTACATCATGATTTTATGCAATTGTTTGATAGTCATTATAATAAGAGTCACTGGGGGGGCTGAATACTGTTGACAGGTGAATGTTCATGCACGCAGTATTATAGATAGAGAATGGAACCATAATCATGTTTTTATTATTTATTATAAATATACATTTACTCTAGAAAAAAGGAAAATATATTTATGAATCGGATTTCATCATTTAAAAAATCAAGCTTTAAACAAATGTTAATACTTAAATATTAATATTAAAATAATACCACAACACGACATATATATAATATTATTCAATATTTTACATGATGTGTTTTAAAACGAATTGAATTTGGATGCAAAAATAAGCTCAGAAACAAAAACAGTAATCATTTTTAGTAATTGCGCTAAAAATGTTTAAAAAAAAAAAGAAAAAAAATTGAAATGAAAAACCCTGCACATTAGTAATCAATTACAATTTTAGCTTTAACATTAACATGTGTAAATAATAAATAATACCAAAAAATAAATAAATAATAAAAAAAGCTGAGGAAGAACTTTGTACATTACCATGATGTGTAAATTATATTTTAGTTAATGACTACATAATCATAAGTATTGAGATATTTACATTTGTTAAAAACAGAACTTTTACTAGATTGTAATTTATATTGTTTTTATTACAATCATATTTAAAATATAAAAAGTAGACAGTACCTTTAAGAAAAGTGAGAGAAATAAGAAGTACCAGTGAGTACCAGTATGGCTTTTGTACAGTCTCCATCGTCGTCATACTGAGAGTGAACATAAATGTGGCATTGATGTAGCCCAGAGCAGAAAGACCACTTCCTGTTCAGAAATGCATCATTTAACAAGGAGGAGTTAAGCTAGCTAAGTTAAGCTAGTCACATGGATACAGAACCTTTACAAAATCATAACGTTAAAATAACAGTCAAAATGTAAAGTACGTCAAAATTATTAGTTGGCAAAATGTATTAATGCAACATTTATTCATTGTCTTATAAATAGAGCCTTCTAAACAAGTTTAGAACCTGTGGAACCGTACGCACCCTGCATTGATTGAACCGTGAATTTAAACTAAAGAACCAAATCAGGAGGAAATTGAGCTGACAAAGACTCATAAAGTGGAAATTGTGTTATCTTAAACCTTGCTTTGGAAATCGAACACATTGTCTGAACAGAGAACTCACAACAAAAGGGGCTTTAGTTTTATTTTCATTAAGGGGGCTGAGATGTTTTCTGTGTGATTTGCATGTTCTTGCCTTTGGGAAGTTTCAGCTTCCTGGACGCTCCAGGGACACGTCAGTGTATCTGAAATGTGTATCTGCCCTGCTGTAAACAAGTGACTTGTCCGAGGTGTTTATGTTATTTACCAAGTAAGTGTTGGGCTCCAGCACCCAACCATGACATGGCAAAGCTGCTGGCAAGTTTATTCAAAATTTCCAGAGGACAAAAGCAAAAATGTATGAATTTTATTTTACAATAAAAAAACTGAATACATAATTTAAACACAATTTATGAAAGACTCCTTACTAACATATAAAATAAACAAATAAACTCTAAAAATTTTTGTTTAAAGTCACAGTGTTGTTCACGTGTTGAAAATATGTTTGAGATTTTCTAAACATTTTAATAAATAGTTGTTCAATTTCTGATTGCTCTTCTTATGTGCATCTGTAACAAAAAACAAACAGATTGTTACAAATAAATATTACAATTCTTTACAAAGTTTTTTTTTTGTAAAAAAATTGCTTTAGAGTACTAAAGCTCATACCATCTTTAGCCAGAGCATACGCTTTGTCCACTTTCAGTCTGATTGATGAGCACTTCAAGGTGGCCTTCGCCTTTGTTATAGAAATCAGATTTATTTAATGACAAGTCAAAGATCTTTTATTTAGAAGTTCCTCCGAACCACTATAATTGATCAATATTTCCTTATATGCTGTTCTATTAATATATTTTTAATAGCTAATAGAACTGAATCACCTCAACAGACAGGAACAGTAGGTGATTTTTGTACATAAATCCATATTGTGTATACACACCAAAAAACTGCATTTACATATAAACACTTTACTTACATAAATACATAGATTTAATTCAACATTGTATCCTGAATGTAATTAAATAATGGATAAATACCTTTTGATAATTATATAACAGAGCCCACACTGCTGAAGCGCCTATACAGCGCACCTCCAAACAGCTGTTTTCTAAACACACCGTCAGCAGCTCCACAGCTTTTTCTAAAAGAGAAGTCTTACGTTATATTTACATTAAAGTAAATACTACACACAAAAGATAATATATTTAACTTCAAGACTCACATCATCATTTAGCAAATAATGTTAAAAAAATAAAAATGAAAAATAAATAGTTTCTCATCGTCTGCAACCCTAAATACTGGTTTTATTTTAGTTGGTGAATGGTTACATTCTGGCTGACAGATGGTTGGATGCTAAATAAATAGGTAGAAATCATACTTAGATGGTCAGATAACTGTTTAAGTACATAATAAATGTATGCAGCATGGTGAACGGCATGATGGCATAGTGGTCAGCATGTTCACCTCTCAGTACTGATCGGCTATGTTTGAATTCTGAGCAGGGTGGTGTTTCCATGTTCTTTCCATGTCCATGTGGATTTCCACCAGGTTCTTTAGTTTTGTCCCACAGTCCAAAAACATGGATGTGAATTAGCTGCTATAAATTTCCCCGATATAGTGTGTGTGTGAGAGAGAGAGAGAGAGAAAGAGAGAGAGAGAGAGAGAGAGAGAGAGAGAGAGAGAGAGAGTGTGAGTAATGGATTGGAAACCTGTCCTGAGTATATCTACCCCCAGCCCAAACCGTTCTCTGGATGGGCATATCTACCCACCCCGATGACCCACTAGGATTAAGCAGAAAAATAATGGACAGACTTATTATCCACTATTTTGAAGGGTGTATACCAAGGAATTCCTTAAACTTTGTACCAAAACTACACGGTTATGTTATTTGATGTCACAGATTTCAGCAAATCGCTTTCATGGTACAAGTTTCACATCATGACAGGTGTAAAACTGGGGAGTTTCCAGAGAGCTGCAGCACCTTAATGCTTTGAGTGTAGACATACCACAGGCCAGGACTCGGGTTCTGCTGGAGGTGCAGAAGCAGATGTTATGGAGGATGAGCAGAGCCATTTGCTTCTTCTCTCGTTGTTTATCCTGAGCCAGGTCAAGCAGCAACTCTAGAGCCCCTCTCATCCTCATAATCATCTGCTGGCCGTCTTCACTGTAGGACACGTTTAGCAGCAGCTGAAGCCACTGAGACATGAGCTGCCCAGCAGGGCTGGTCTTACTGCTTAACCAAGACTTTGGGATGGATACAAAGTACTGCAGAAAGTTGCTCTAATTAAAAAAAACAGAAGGAGGGAAAAAATAACTGCGAAGGTAGGAATCCCAACTGCCATGCAGTATCCAAGTTGCCCAGATTGTAGATTGTGTTTCACTCTATATATTTTCAGAGTAAAAATTATACACTATATGATTTAGGGTTGCCCAGCGATGGATTGGCGCCCTGTCCTGGGTCTATCTGCCCAGCGCCCGAGATGTTCTCCCCTGGATGGGCATGGGGAACCCCCCCGCGGAAGATAATGAATGAATGAATGAATGAATGATTTAAGGTATATAAACCTAAATGTATATTTAATGGAATGACAATTGGTTTAAACCCCATAATAAAAAGATAAAGTAAATCAAACAAAGTTATAGTCAATTTACTACAAGTAAAAATATGTACAGTCATATTCAGTACTATACAGTTAGATGCACTGTACCTTCTGCAGGACACATCTGCAGTCTCTGGAGATGGACAAATTAGCCAGTAGAGAGAAAGAGAGCGCGTGGATGCTGTAATTATCAGGAGGAACCTGAGATGCCAACTTCATCACTGCATGCATGACAGAATTTGTCACTGGAATTCTGGGTAAAGCCGCATGATATAGGCCGCATACAGCACTGCAAGCTGGGAGAGAGAGAGAGTGAGGGGAGAAAACAGACCAACCAACGAACAAAGAGACAGAAAAAAAGAGAGAGTGACAAACAAAGACAGAATATAATGATAAAGACAAGAAAATACAGTCAAAAATATGTAGTTACAATGGGAGGCAACAAACAGACAAAAAAAAAGAACACCAGTGAGAAAAAGAAACAGACGAAGATTGAAACAAAAGGAAAGAGAAAAAAATCAAGGGAGAGAGCACAAGAAACAGACGAAAACAAAAAGGCGAGGGACAGAGAGTGGCATAGAAATAGAGACAAAGATGAGATACAGTGATGGAGCAATGAAAAGAAAGCCAGAGAAAGATAGAGAAATATACCATGATGGAAAGAGACACATCACAAAAAAAGAGACAAAAAGAGAAAGAAGTTCAAAAGCGATATCATTAAATTTAAATGATAATCCTTAATCATTTATTATTATGAGATCAAATCCATTTCAGACTTCTGTTGTGTTCATGTTATATTGTGATATTTTACTTTATGTTTATATTTTTATATATTGATTAAAAAATATTGAGATTTGTTTTAAGATATAATGCAAATATTGAAAGTGGGACAGGAAATAACATTCATGTTTTTGTTCCCAAATCTGGTGCAAAATAACGATAAGACAAAACAGCAAATCCAGCACACCGATTATCAGATAAAAACAGGACGACATGACATGGTCAAAAACATGAATGAAGCTATTATTTAACCTAGAGTGAGTAACGTACAAAATAAAAGATCTGAGCCGCAATGTTTATACGGAATTAAAACAAACAGCAGCTTATTCATTCCCACAGGTTACATTCTGAAGAGCGCAATTCAGTTCTATTCAATTTTATTTAAATACGTTGTGAAAAAACATACATATTTCCAAAGCAGCTTTAGAGACGGCCAAAACCCGCAAAAAACATGACGGCAGCAGTGAAAAGCTACTCAATTTATGAAAAGCAACCCTTAGAGAACAAGTTTCAGTTGAGTCACTCATTCTGCTTTAGTGGCCTGTTGTGTTAACAAGTAGGAAACATTAAATAGGTGAAGATTCAATACAGAGTTCCATTTTAATCATTCTTGAGCACATTAAAACTGCAACAATGAATCACAGAAAGAGTTCTATTAGAAAAGGTTCATGACGAAACGTGTGAAGTCTATAAATGTTGACAGCGAGATTTTTGAGATCATCAGAAATCACAAATGTGAGACGTGAGAAAGAATTAAAAAAAAAAATAAAAATCATCAATATCAAAGCCTTACCATACTGTTAGTGCAAAATCTTATGGCAAATAAAAGCTTGATTATTGTTGATTAGCTGTGTTTATGGATATATGATGACTATTGTTAAAAATGACAAAACAGTTTTATTGGCACTGGTCTAATTAATTTTAATCTTCTTAAGATTAATCTTTTTAAGTTGTAATTGGTTATTAATTCTTAAAAACCAGTGTACTAAAATAATGAAATGAAGTTAAAATATATTTAAAAAAATAATAATAAATCACAGTGGCTCAATGATGTTTTGTGATCCTCCTGGTATTTAGATAAATATTTATGGAGCTATTTTTTCTGTATGTCTTTCATTGAAATGATCAAGTTCTGATGTAGAAGTCTATTTTGAGACATAAATAAACACATACATAATTTGATTCAGTTCAAACAGGTAATTTGCCTCAGACTAAAAGCTGAACCAGAACTAACATTCAGGAAAACAATGCAGTGTGCTTACTTTGTCTATAGTGGAAAAGGTTACGCCACCATGTGTTCACACCTGCTCTATATATATACAAATGCATTGCAGCGATCTCTTGCACTGCTTGCTGTATGATGAGGGTCTTATGAATAGAATTGTACAAAGGATAGCACATTTTTTGCATGTTAAGAACCACATCCTGTGTCAACACACTGTTCCATAAACATTCGTTTTTTTTTTTTTAACCCTAGACTGTTGTTAAAAAATACGAATGAAGATTGAATTATTTTGATAATATAAAATGACACGTACCGTTTACTTTAAAATTCACTAAAATTTATTAAACTTAACATTTAAATGCAGTTTCTGTTTATTTACAGAATTAAATATTTCGAGAAAAATATCAAATGTGGTCTATTGAAATAAATGGCACATTTAATATATTCTATTTCATTGTCAATAGGTTCAAGCACAAAAAGTCATGTTTAAAAATGCTTTCTCCACAGGATGTTACTAAATGTATTTATTAATGTATGAACTACCTACTCTATTGTTGCTGTGTGAACTTTCTTACCTGTGGTGCAGTTTGCAGTGTAAACACAAAGCAGCTCCAGTGCTACTGTCATTAATGAATCATTTAGCAGAAGCCATGGCCAGAGAGACAACACAACACCAGCCAGATTCGAATCCGTCCCTATTTCCTATTAGACAATTCATAGCATGATTATGTTTGTCCCCTCAGCAATGTTTCTTAATGTAGTTTATAATATATAGATATTATTTTATATGTTTATGTCTTGGAATTTTCGACATTATGCAACGGTTTTACTGTTGAACTCTCACTGCTAATATGTAAATTACACCTGTATAAAGATCTCACCAGATGATACTTGTCCTTAAGAAAATATAATGTTCATAGGTTTTAGGCACCATGTTATACGTCAACCACTCTGACTGTTAAAAGTATTCGTTTAACTACTTTACCAGCATTAAGCTATCTTAAGCATTCAGTTCACTTAAAGAAATCTTCCTGCACTTGGGTTATTATTTATATAAAAATGAAAGAATAGACTGCATGTCTGCACACAATACCAATAAAACAAGCCCATTGAAATAATTTTTGCATACATATTGTTTTTACATATTAGAGTGACATGATAATTTAGCTTAAAATGTAGGAAAACTACAGTAACAATTTATTATTCAAATCTAAGTGGTTTGGAAATGGTCATTTTAAAGTGGACCCTAAAACCACAAATACTTTTTATACTAGCCCCATTCAGCCTGGCTCGTGATAACATTTCCTGCAAATGGTAAAGTGCTTAAGTGCTTCCTGCTTTAATGATAAGTGTAATTGGTGGTTGCTTCATTTCTGCATACACTAACCACTCTTGGCCACCACTGGTGTTTCTGCTTAAACCACATAGAAGTGTTTGATTGAGCTGCATCTTGGAGGTTATAAAGAGTATATAAGCCTTTGCAGGGTCCTAAAGACTAAGTATGTACGCCATGGCAATGGTGTGGATTTGTATAAGGGAACCCACAGGGACAAACACAGGGACACAAAAGTATGGATGTAATAAAATAAATTAACAAATAATTTGATCCCAGTATTGGAATAAGGCATCCATATATAGTGTATACAAACACAGGGGAACATTAATACATCAGTTACACTCAAATGATTAATGTTGTTAATTTTAAGTCATTATTTAACCTATATAATAAATGTCTTTCTGCTGCCCTGTAAAGTTCCGCCCCTTTTGATAACAGCTCATATATCCCATTCAGGATAACATAAAGTTAGAGAGTAAAAGAGGTAAATACCGATTTAATACTCACTTTGGATTCATTATGTTTATATAGGCAGCTTCTCAAAATCTCCAGCTCCATCCTGAGTTGCTTTATGATGTTTTCCTCCTTATTGATATCAAAACATATTAGATATTAACCCACAAATTATCACCTAATAAAAAAACTGCAAGAAAATAAACAATTCATAAATTTTTTAGTTTTTAATTAAATACACAATGAGTAACAAATCTTTTGTTTAATGAGATTTAATCTGTGATTTAAATATTCCCTTAATTATTTCAAACAGTGTATATATAACTGCTACTGTCATTTTTATATTTTGTCATATAACTGCGAACTTCCTTTTTTTTTTCAAAACTTAAATAAAAAAAATATAAAAAAAAAAATTTAAAATCTTATTTATGGAAAACAAAAACAGAAAATTCTTGCCGTAACGGAGATTATTATATTTAGTTTAATCCGGCATAACTTTACAAACTCCCTAGTCACATTAATGAAACATGATCTGTTTATGTAGGTTGTTATAAGTTGTCCTTTACGTAACTTCAATTTACCTACTGGGTTTTTGTTAAGTCTATTTAAAGTGACTTCATGTACAGATTGTTGTAACCAACACAAGACACAAGGTCTGATGATAAACAAAGTGTATTGAACTTGCTACACTCATCAACGCTCATTTACCAAGTGATGCTTTAAGTACCTTTTTTCTGTGAGGTGATTTGCTTGATTTTATTTCCTCCATATGAAGCTGAGAGTGAATCTGTTTAATATGATTCACACAGCTGTCAATCAAACCCACTGCACGACAAAGGAGACAGAAAGATCAGAGGAAATAGAAGAAACAGAGATGCAGGTGTGTGTGTGTGTGTATGTGTGTAACCTTTGCATGCGTGGCTCTGAGCAGTGGAGCTGCAGTACAGCAGAGACATCAGTGCTTTGGCTGTGATTTTTTTTAGAGGATCCTGAAAAGCTGTTTTTTCATATCGCTACAAACACAAAATGGAAAATTTTGTAACCATTCACTTTCCACAACAGATCAATCAAACCTCAGAGACATGATGCTTACACAATTCTACTTTCTGTTAAACTGTTGCTTACTATGAGAGATAAAGCTTCAGGGTAAATGTAAAAAAAAATATTTCAATGGTTTTTGTTTAGAATTAACTTTATATTTACTTTCATTAGTTAATGACTTACCCAAAACTTTACCATAAATACTACAACATTATCGTTAAGCAACATGATATCACTTTAAAACTGAAAGTCAGACATTTGGGGAAAGCAGCTTGCCTTCTACACAATTATTCTCCATATAAGTGTGTAAAAATATTTTTTTATAAATACACCTGTATTCATACACACACCTATGCATTTGCGTTACATTTAGTCATTAAATTTGATATTTCATGTATTTATTTAAAAATGCACTCTATATGGGGCAGTTTTTTTTGGACTGTGAGATGAATATATCTGTCATTCTTAAATATATTTGTATTTAAGCTAATGCTTTTGTCCAAAGCAACTTACAAAATAAAGAACAACACAAGTCAGTAGTTAAGCAGACATGCAAAAACCACACAAGAAAGGCCCATAAATTCACCCTCAACACCCTTTATTACACTCAGGACCTTCTTGCTTTGATACAAAAGCACTAACTGCTGCCACTGTCACCCACATTACTAATGTAAAACATAATACCTAATACTTTCCATTCAGCACAATTACACACTATGTTATATCTGTGTGGAAGAGCAGTTTAATAATTAAAACAGTTGCTTTAAGATCTTCCCAGTGCATATATTTTATTCACATAAAATAATGTCTTTTATCTTTATTATTTGTGAAACTGCACTTTATTCAGTGCCCCATATATTAATACTGTAAGGTTCCTCCCTTTGATCTCGAATAAGTAGTGCACTCTGGGGTGTTTTTCTGATTTCCATAAATGTATACATGGGTTTTCTGAGTTACTAGAACTTTTTTTACCAGTCTGAATTCTCCACTGACTTATTTATAAAGAAGTTACAGTACAATGTACAGAACTGCCATTTCCCGGACCTTTTTTATGGCACTATTATGCCAGCACTAACAATCATGCCATGATAAAAATAACTCATTTATTTTCTCTTGTTTTGATAATGAAATGTGCTTATTCTTCTTGATTAATATAATATAATATATTAACGTTAAAGTCTGTTTTTACCTGAACACTGCACTTTAAAAAGGTGACTATGTGATTTGGCAAAAGAATTACTATTAAATTAATAGGCAAAATATAAAACAGGACATCTCTACTCTCTAATACATTTAGAACTTTCTGCACTGTGGCGCTCAGCAAAAGGAAGTAAGGACAATACCATAATAACCCCTTACATCACCAGTCCATCATAGGTTAGACATACAATACATTTACACCTACGGTTAAACATGTTCTAATCAAAAAAGCATCTTCAATTCTGTTCATGTGATTAACGACTTTTCAGATGGTGGAAAGAAACAGGGGCATCGAGAAAAGCCTTACACAGGGGAGAACATGTAACAGACAAATAAATCAAAATCAAACTGTTTTATGTCACTTAAACTGCAAACACCTTACAGCAAAAAGTTCTGTGTTCCCATTAATAAAAAGGGTGTTTGACTGGGCCGCACAATTTTCTCCGTTTTACCTGCAGCAGTAGTTCACATAGCTCTCCTCCTGATTCTGATCTCAGAAGTGTAGATAGTTCACTCACTCCCGTCTTTTTGATCTCTTCAGTAAATAACATGCACAGGAAATGCATGCAGGAAGTGTAGAGGGAGGAATCAGTATCGAACATCACCACACACACACATACAGCATCTGAGGTGAGACAAGACACCTGCACTGAGATCACAGCACTTTTATTAAAAAACATAATTTCAAACAGCTTTAATTAGCTCTCGACTGAACACCGCAAACTCACTTACACTGAATTTATCCGCCAAAACTAATAACAGGCCAATTAAAAACTACCTAATTATCTCAGATCAACAGGGTTGTCCTTTTGCTTAGTAGGAATTCATAAAGAATAATAATTTCTCCTGGACTACCTTCACCTTCACATACTGTAAAAAAATAAAATAAAATAAAAAAATAATAAAAAAAATGCCCACAGCTGGTCCACCCTCCTTTTCTTAAATCTCTTTCCCTTCTAATCTTCTGTGTGCACACCTTTTTCCTGTTTCCATATCCCATCAGCCTTGGGTTCTATCCTTTAATCATCTGGTTCAGTAATTTCTTAGTTCTGTAATTCTTTATTTACTTCTATCCAAATTATATTTTCCATCTTTAGCCCTTCTGTCTCTTTCCCCTCCACGATTTCATGCATCCTTTTTTCTAAACCCTTAAAATTTTTTCTTATTTGCATTCTTCAGTTCCTCTGTAACCCACCTGAGAAGTGATGCCAGCGTTTTACCAGAGTAGAGCCTAAAGAGGGGACACACCCAGCTATGTTACTGTGCAGCAATGTTGCCAGAAGCAGAAACACATCTGTCCAGGTTTGCAGCAATGCATTCTTGATACACACATCTAAACACAAATTAATAACAGACTAAAAATCAAATATTAAAAAAATGGAAACATTATATAAAACATGCATACTACTACTACTACTACTACTAATAATAATAATAACAATATGTTTAAATAAACAACCCAGAGATCACATTAATTATTACATTTTTAATTAATATTAATTAATTATAATAATTAAAATGTAAATATCATGTATTAAAAGTAAAAAGTATTATGAATATGAATCAGTTCAAGGTTCACTGAACAGGAATTTAAGAAATTAAAAACATGCTGCAAAAGTGGATGTTATTCAAAACATTAGGTTCACAAAAGCATAGAAATAAGGATCTATACAATTTGCTTTTTTGCCTCTAGAGAAATAATGCATCAACCAACAGAAAGCTCAACTCTGACCTGAAGTGCAAACCAAAGTCTATAGTTTGCAAACGTTTGTAGGGGTATACCTAAGCATTTTACATAAGAGTCTAAACACAAAGGATTGAAAGTAAATTCAACTCCAAATGGGTTGGACAAACACTTTCCATGTTTCTTATGTGACCCCATTGTAGGTTGCTTCTTGTCATAGAAATAATGGCTTTTTCTCCACTGAAGCTATTCAGCTGTTTGATATCATATCTAAAGTATTCTATTTTGCCTACAGTGCTTACACACAGAGGAATTTGTCCTCCACATTTAACCCATCCATGCAGTGAAACACACATATATACTCACACTGTGTAATACGAGTACACATGCCTGTAATGGCGGACAGCCCTCCATACGGCATCCGAGAAACAATTGTTAGGTGCCTTGTCCATGGACATTTCAGTCATAGTACTTGGTGGGAGAGGGAATTGAACTGGGGAACTACAGGTCGCAAGGCAACCCTACTGCCCATCTAGACTAGATTTTGCATCTTGCTTTTGCAGAAGTATCCCAAAACTGACTGATAATGCTGCAGCTTGCTCAACATCTCTCAAGCCACCCTTCTTTTACATGTGTCCAGTAGCTGCTGGATTGAATTTAAAACCCTAGTGGATCAACTAGAGTAAAATCAGACTGGCCATGTCCCAACTGAAGCCATGCTTGAATGGTCATAAAGCACTGCTCTACTGGACCATCACTTTGTCCTGGCATCCAAACTGAGGAACCTGACAGGCAAAAAAGTTGTGTCTTTTTGACTTCAGAACAAACACTACAAATCCACCTCTTGATTAAGCACTAGTTCCAACTCTGACAGCACCTGATTATTTATATTGGAAAAAAATGAAAGAAGGTGAGATGGTAATTAAAAGAACCTTACAATGCACTTTTCCTCATCTGTCATTCTGTGATCTCTGTTGCATGTCTTAATGGCTAATTGGTATTCATGATCTTTATAATATCAGTACTAACTTGTTTTATTTTCCCCGAATAAACATTTTCTCAAGTCTCTTTAGATAACAGTATCAAGGAAATTATATGAATTTAAATATAAAAAAAGTATGGTGTGCAGGTATGCATTTAAAATTTTGGCAAAAACTTCTTATATGAACAAGGCCGATACAAAGCAAGAAAGGCCATCATAAATGATGTAACATCCCTGCAAGGCACAGCGTTTAATCCTGGGTGACCACTTAAACAAATTTGGATGTTTGTATGCAAAACATGCAGTAAAAGCTAATTAAGCACTGCATACCAGCTGCTCCCACAGCATATTTCCAAATAAACCAATAGCTGACATCCAAAAGACGTGACACCTGCATTTGTTATACAACATATTTGCATTTCTAGCTACAGTGATTGGTGGAGCGTCAACATGACAGATGTGAGCGATATTGTCAGAGAATTTTTTTCACATTTAAAATTAGCCATTTTCTCAGAGATGGGAATAAAAATTATTTAACTGATTTTAAAGTAATTTGGATTTTTCTTAAGGTCGCAGCAAAAAAATAGCATCCATAGCAACAGTATGTAGAATATCATAGAGCTCTGAAAGCCATAATCAGCCAATTATATGTTTTTAACAAAACTATGTATTAAGTAATAACATTTTTATTGTGCTGTTTATGTGCACATTAGATTAAATTGGATTAGATTAAATTTACGTCCAATAAAATGTAGTTAGTATCTAACCAGACGTGCAATATATTATATAGCTGTGATACACAATTACTTTTAATTGGACTTTTTTGTCCATCATGATCACTATGCATTAAAATCTCAGATGTAGAGATAAAGAACTTGCATCTGCCTTCTTAGTTTAAATGTGTTATCTGTTCTTGGACATGAAGATTCTGGCACTATTCATAAGCCAAGGCACACTCATCTTCAAGCAGCAAATTCAGACACCAACATCACAAACAGAAATAACAGAACAAAAAGGTTTGCAAGTCATTAGTTTTCTCATTTCTGTACAGCTCTTATTAATATTGAATAATATTTGAATTTACAATTAATATTATTATAATTAATTTACTATTTACATGAAATTGCTTAAATATTGTATCCATATATTTACTTTATCATTATATAATATTTTTGGGTTTATTTAAAAAAAAAAAGTGAATGTAGAGATATTAAAAAATACAGCTAAATATTTATTTAATTAAAATAAAAAATATAATTACAAACCTCATGTCTGAGAATATAAAGTTTAAATTTTGCATCTAATGTTTGAGGTGCATATGTATTGTTTTTTAGAACAGTGATGTACGTTGAATTTTTGTTCTATGAGGGTCCGCTGCTTCATGTTTACCTGTGCGTTTATAGGGAAGTGTGATGATGGAGATGAGGTTCCTCAGCAGAGATCTGAGCAGATCTGACTCAAAGTGACTGTCCTTATTGAGCATGACAGCTGTCTGTATCAGCTTACACACACTGCTCACATAACACATACTGCTCTCAACCTGAGACAAACACACATTTCTTATTAAACATGACTGTGTGTCAGGTTGTTCTCCTTAACATTTCTAGAGAAACAGGAACAACATTGTAAAGCAAACCAGAGTACTGGGACCCTTACACATCACACCTACAAACGCTTTTTTTGACATCACATTCTAAGTTGTCCCATCCCCCTGCAGTTACAACAGGTTTCACTCTTGTGGGAATGAATTCTACAAGATGTTAAAGTGTGTTTGTGGGATTTGTGACCTATGTATATTAAAAAGTGTTTGTGAGGTTAGACGTTGATGTTGGAGAAAAGGGCCTGGTTTAAAGTCTTCTTTCTAGTTCCCAAAGGGGTTTTCAACAGCAAACCCAGCCTTCCACACCTACATTTCTTTGTGCACTTGAGCATAGTAATGTTAAAAGATGGGACTTTAGCAAACTGTTTTTATAGAGTGCACAGTTATGTACTTGTTATTGTACATGAATGGAAATAAGACTGAAAACACAGCTACATAACAAACAGTTAAATTTAGTGATTAACAAGATTGTCCCAATACTTTTGTCCATATAGTGAAATCTGCATTCATCCAAATAACTTATAAACAATCATTAATAGTATACTAAGGTGGTATTTTTATAATTAAACATTAAAAAACAAAAGCATATATATATATGGCCAGGGGCATTAAAAAAAAACATGTGTATTGTCAGCAATAGGGGTTTGTACCTTTGTGTGATGTGTCTACAGTATATGTGTGTGTGTACATGAGCAAGAGAGCAAAGTGTCAGCAGTGTTTCTAAGTGTGTGTGTGCGTGTTTATACACCTGGTTTCTGACATCTTCTACATCAGCAGGAAGCAGATCAGGTGTGTTGAGTTCAGTCAAGCATTGCTCTATTCCTGCTGTTTCTAACACACTAACACACACACAAATATAAAACACAGGTTTTATACACTTGCAAATTACAAGAACAAATATTACCATAAAAATAAAAAAGTATTAACCAGTAAACAACTTAAAAACATATAATATATATATATATATATATATATATATATATATATATATATATATATATATATATATATATATATATATATATATATATATATATATATATAGTTCAAGCTACTGTATATCTTAACAAGAAAAAACCCTCAATGTAAGATGTGGTTCTGGTTGATACCAGTGGTAAACCAAAGCAAAAGAAAAATGTTAAAATCACAAGAAATTCTGAGTTACGTTGGTTGCAGCCTTAGTGTCAATGACCTCAAAAAACAGTAGCTGATATAGTAAATGAAGTTAATATAGCTTTGTATGTATCCATAAAAAAACAGCTTGAAATCTGAGATGTTGGTGCCTTTCCCTCTCAATTTAGTGTTAAGGTGAGGGCTTTGACATCCACATTTCGAACAACTTACTTTGCTCTCTGCCATTCACACCATGATTGTTCTGTCTCTTTGGCATGTGTGTAGGAGTTACCCTTGGATTATTTGTGACTTTGTGAACTAGAACATGTTTTGAACTTGAGGATGGTAAAGGCATAATATTTAGTAAACTTATAAAAAAGGAAATCTCCACTTTAGTCTTAGTGACCTAAATTTCATCATCTGAGACTAAGTGCAAGGCTGTGTGTGTACATTTGCAGGCTCTCCAGTCAGGTTTTCGATGCACCTGCACTACAAATCATATTGCAGATGTAGTCAGGGGATGATAAAGCCAAGTGCAAAAGTCCATCACAGGTAGGAACCCTTTATAAAGAGTGCTAATCTCTCCTGAGTCAGAAAATTTGTTTACTACCATTGACCTTTAATTTATTTACTCCTTCACTTAACCAAAACATAACAAATTTGTCCTCAAAAACAACATAAAACATTTAAATGTGCAATACTTACTAGAGGAAAATACTCCAGACTTTGTGTATTGAGAAAATGTGGAATATGTCCTCCACATGGATGTTTTAGCTTATTGTTAACTACAATTGGCTGCAGGAGGCTATTTATACTGCAGTCATACAGACTGCTTTGATTTCTGCAGAGGCATTACAGAATCGCAAAAAAACAAATGTATGCAAGAAAAAAACTCTTGAGTTGCAAAAATTGTTTTATAATGATCTGTATTAGAATGTGTGTGTGTGTGTGTGTGTGTGTGTGTGTGTGCTGACCTAACCAATCCCTGTATGATATGGTTCTCCCGAAGCGCAGTGTGCGTAAAGTCAGGTAACACACACAGCAAGTTAGTCAGTAATCCACATAGAGCTGAGAGCAGGTGAGCAGTTACCACGGCAACACACTCAGCTCCACCCACATGCTCTTGAGAGCGAGGTGAGTCTGAGCTGTCTGAGTCACTCTGACCTAAAATACAACAAAGGACAATGCAATAGCAACACTTTAGCAAATGTAGTCTGTCATTTATGAATTTTTTAGCTAAAAACGTAATGAGGCTAACAGACAGTGGAAAGAAATATCCAACTTTTGAAAATAGTTTGGAATGTGTACTTTATGTCTCACCAACTTTAAGCCTCTCTGCATGTTTATGAACACGTGGGATAATCTAAAGTTCCACTAAACAATGTTGGACATTAGAACTGCTGAACCAGGATATTCTGTATAAATGTAGAGATGGTCTTATTATAGTAAATGTTGAGATGCTGAACCATCAAGATGTTTTTGGCCATGCAATAAACAATACTAAAAAAATAATTTGCATCTCATTGTCTCTATGACCGTAAAACAATGTTTGGGCACATACTATCTAGCTTGAGGAGTAATGAAATATAAAAGCTTAACAATAAACTAAAATATAAAGAAGTCACTTGTTTTCCTTTTAAAACAGTAAAGTAAAAAAAAAAAAAAACTGGTACATTAAGCAGGATTAAGCAGAAGATAATGAATGAGATGAATATGGAAAATCAAATATTTAATTTTTTTGTCTTAACTTGTGATTTGGGATTAATAGATGAACTCATATTTTAGATACATCAAATAATAAGAATAATTACACACACACACAATATAGAATTTCATATTTAAAACTGAATTTCTCTGAATTTCTGTTATGCACACATCTAAGAAAATTGACAACTGCCTCAAGGCTCTTCATTTACAAACTATTTTTCTTATACTGTGGAATGATAAAATTTAAAATCGCCTAGAACTCATTTCAGAGTGATGATCTGAAACAATAGTTCATGGATGATGGCATTCTTATTATCATGCCAGACATACATGAGCAGTTCAGAACACCAAATCACTAAAAGCTCTGCTTTAATACAGGTAGGAACCCTTTATAAAGAGTGCTAATCTCTCCTGATTCTCAGAACTTCTTTACTGCCATTGACCTTTAATTACTTTACACTGCTCCTGAGTTTTGCTTCATATTCATATATAATGTCGCATTAGTTATTATTTGCAACTCTAGTGTTAACAGGTTCTAAAAACAGAGTGTAGATGTCAGACCTTGTGCAGTAAGTCTGTGAAATGATGGATCCTGAATAGTTACAGATGAAGTGGAAGACCGAGTCTCACTTAGAAGCTGGGACACAAACAAACAAACAGGTATGTTACATCACAAAACAAAGAAAGCTTATTGAGTGCTTGTCTGTATTATGTTTAGATTTGGTAGAAAGCTCCCCTGTCTCGTTGCAAGGTCCTGAAGTATATTAACAAGAAGTATGAATAAAGTAATTTTGTGTTAAGTGTGCATATTTTCCATAGATCTTTGTGTGTTTTCTTCATTCATTCATTCATTCATTCATTCATTATCTCCCGCTTTATCCTCTAGTAGTGTCGCGGTGGGGTTCCCCATGCCCATCCAGGGGAGAACGTTTCGGGCGCTGGGCAGATAGACCCAGGACAGGGCGCCAATCCATCGCTGGGCACACACTCACTCACACACACACTCTATATAGGGCAATTTGGAGAATTCAATCGACTTGATCCATGTTTTTTGGACTGTGGGAGGAAACCGGAGAACCCAGAGGAAACCCACGCAGACACGAGGAGAACATGGAAACTCCGCCCAGATGGGGATTCGAACCGGGAATCCCTATTGCTGAGAGGCAAACGTGCTAACCACTAAGCCACCGTGCCGTGTTTTCTTCAATATTGTCCAAAAGTCAAAAAGAAGAATTAAGCCATATTAATGTATGAAAATATTCAAAAAATATATATGTAACCTCAAACGTGAATGTGTGTCTGCTTTGAGACAGACTGGCAACCAGTCCTTAGTTATTTAAATGAATAAATAATGTTAATGATTTGGGTATAAATAATAGACTGACCAGAGTGCTGGAGGTCGAGATGGAGGCCGAACCATGAACAAAATCCTGTACAGATGTATTACCTCCTGCCCACTGCCTCACTATACACACACAAACACACACACACACTCCAATAAGTATGTATAGGCATTGGTATGGAAATCCTCCATAATCGGCCTCACTATTAGGGGAAAACTTTGCCAAAGTTCTGGGTCAAAATCTGACCAAAAATAAATAAACATTCACATTTAGAAAAATAAATAAAGAAAGTACATAAAGAATAATAAAAGTAGTATTGTGAATACCGGAAGAGGAGTTGGCAGGCTGAGTGTGGGCTCGTAGGTACCGCCCTGTGTAACAGCACCTCACCATGTGAGCCACGTGACTAAAAAAGTGGCAGTGATAGAGGAGAGCCTGAAGTGCTGGAAGACCCACTAATGACACGGCTGAGCGTTCGTCGTGTACACATGGACTCTGAGGAGACAGATGGAGTCTGTTCTGTTCCACTGCAGAAATGTGTTTAGACTTTATTAAAACTTTACCAAGAACTAGTGTTTATGTACAGCAGCCATCCCACCTGCCAGAACGAGTCCTTGGCCTCCGCTGTGTTGGCAGGCCTTGGCATCACAAGCAGGTTTTGTAAAAGAAATGCTGCCTAAGTAAAGCAAAAAGAAAAGCCTGAAGTCAGCATCTGCTGCCATCTTGCTGCGAAAACTGTCAGTGTGAGCAAAACTGCCTCCAATAATGAGATGAATCAGGAAACGCATTCTGACCCCAAAATAAATTGAGTACTTAATAAAAATAAAATGCATAAAATATTTTACAGATATAATTATAATTTTTATATATTAAATGTCTAAAATTAATAATTATTGTAAAAATTAGATTACTATAAATTAATCACACCACAATTAGAAACAATAGATTAGCAAGTTTGAGACTTATTTATAAAACTAGGTAGTCTGTGTGTGTGTGTGTGTGTGTGTGTGTGTGTGTGTGTAACCACCTCTCTGCGCACCATACTGCACTCCTGTCTGTCCAGCAGGATGTTGAGCAGAGTCGCCCACAAACCACCAGAGATGTTCTGGCAGCTATTGGACAACATCACACAGCCACTTTCTAATGATGTGAGAGCAGCACCAAGTGCCAAACTGGCACAACGCACCTAAAAATGCACATAAACACACACAGAAACACGGTTGGCACACACTTTTACCGGCACTGTTCAGAGCTTGTTACATTAGATTCATAAGCCCAACTTTAGCTTTAAACTTTTCTTCTTACTCATTATCTCCATCTTTACTTCTTTAGCTCCATTGCTTTTTTACAGCTTGTTTATGTACAAGTTTACAAGTAAACTCTTTCCAATTCCAACCGAACCATACACACTTTAGAGTAATAACAGAAGTAGGTCATGATGGGAGGCTGTGTGCTGCCGGGGCTTCGGCAGCAAAGCCGGACGGCTCAGTACCAGATCAGATCAGATGCAGAAATGGAGATTCAGCACTTCCTTTAGCAAAAACTTTTCAAACAGAGCATCCACTTCAGCAGTGAACGGCAAACAGTCTCCTGTTTCCATCACATGTAAGCAGAGCACAGATGCCACCACCTCTGAGCCAAGTAAGAGATTCTTTAGTACTATATGGGACATTTACTTCTTGAAATGCTTATTCAATGTGCTATGCTGAATGAACTACAGTATTACAGTTAGAATTTAAGATCTGGCTGATTTTTCGTAGGATTCTAATTCCACCCACTATTATTATATGAATAAGGAAATTCGATATTCAATATGTAATTTAGATTTTTTTTTAGCCTGAAACATGGTGTTTCTAAATGTGAGAGATACCAAAATTGTGTTTAGTAGATAAAAAAGGAAGAGCAGCTAATACTATTAATAACAGTAATAACAGTTAATCAACATTTCAGACATATTATTTTTGGAGAACTGTTTATTCAGTCATGTTTAATAATTAAACATTTTAATAATAATTGTTTTTATAAAAAAGGACACAAAAAATGTATTTTCATGCTACCTCATTTATATACTGATTTTAAAGTAGAGGAGGGAAAAGGAGGGAAAAAAATTTGACATGAAACAAACAGCACATTTTCTCTAGGTGAGGGGGGGGGGGGTTGGGTGTTAAAATTAAATGTGTGTACAAGACACCAGGCAAAATGTTTAAGTGTGTGGTGTGTGTCTAACCTCTGGGTCACGATCCACCCACAGTGGGATTAACCAAGCGAGGCCAAACTGTGCAGAACCCAAATCGTCAGCACTCTGTTCAGACCCTAGGGACCACAAAGACATCCAGTTCTGCAGCACGCACACACACACACAGGCAAAAGTAAAAAACAAAATCGTGACTATAAATCGGCACACTGAAGAGTGAAAAGTAAAATATATGAATTATCTTTAAATTGTTGTCATTTTACTGTAATTTTTATAGGCCACATGTGGTGCTAGAGTTAGTGTTTCTGCCTCACTACAAAAATATTCTGGGTTTAATTTACATGTTGGGGCAACACAGGTCAAGTTTGCATGTCCTCTTCATGTCTGTGCTGTGTGGGTTTTCTTAGGCATCTCCAGTTCACCCACAACGTTCAAGAAAATGGCAAAGTAGAGATATTATATCGTTCTGCTCAGTTCTACTCACCAACCAAATAATACCTGCTCTGTGGTGGTACTTTTAGGGTCCTGATCACTGGAGAACAGAGTAAAGGGAACTAACACAGTATGTACTTTTATACAAACTGTTTTACTGACCTTTACTTTGCTTTCAACCATCATCTCATGGGACAGATGCAGCAAACAGGTAACTGCATTCTTCGTTACTCCTTTTCCCATGAAGGACATGGCATTTCCTCCCCACTCCACATAGAATGAGGAGATCACCTGAAAACAATTGGAGTAACTGTAAGTTTATAGCTCCTTACACTTCATAAAACATTCAGCCAAAAGTATCTGAGCATCTGGGCACTCTCCCAAAAGCCATGACTTTATACAGAGGTTTTCCAGTAGCTTTTTTGGAAAGACCGTGTGGTGATTGTTAATTCAGCTACTGTTGGAGTTTCACGGGTGACACCAGTTAATGTAGGAGTGTCACACAACCACATGAGTTTCTTCACATCCATCTTATTAAAAAAACCTTCAGCAGCACAACCTTGCACTGATGACTGCAAAGGGCCTTTCCCAAACCCCATGGTTGGAGGTGTATAAAATAATTGTTATATTGCCACTGTTTATTGTAGTACCACTGAGTCACTGAGCTCAAATACTAAAACACAAAGCACAATCTAATAATCTAATCAGATTTTAAATTCAAAGTGCACAGTGTGTGTGTGTGTGTATATATACCTCAAGTAGGCTGTTGAGGTATTTTGGGCAGAGTGTATGTGGGTCGGTGGAGGATGTGTGAGTGCTCCAGCCAGGCAAAGAAGTGGAGTGTGTCATACTGCGTAGAGATCTTTCCAGAGAGGGAAGTCCATAGAACCGCGGAACGTCTGAAACCCGCAAACACTGCAGCAAGCGCACAGATAGCTCTGATGTTAAAGGCCCAGTGAGAACAGAACACATTCTGTAAAGAGAAAAATAGGTTAACTTATGTGAGCATGGGTTACCTGTCTAATATGTGTGTGTGTTAACCTGAAATAGAAGTGTGTGTTAGCCACTAGATGTATATGCATATGTGTACATGACACATGACACAGATGTCTGCTACTTGTAAGACATGTATATTATGTGACTAATATAATACTGTAACCTCTTTAAAGTGTACACAGTCTACCTGTTGGAAGTGCGTTTAGAATGAAGCAACAATGTGTTAAACAGGTCACTTAGTTCTCTTTGCAGCTGGTTACTGCACTCGTCAGTCTCATTGTGTCTCTGAGGATGGGTGGGTGTCTGCACCTCCACCAGCAGGTCCAACAGCACATGAGGATCCTACAAGCACATCAGAATCAGAATCCTTTATTATTCCCTGGGGGAAATTGCATGATGTCAATAAATAACATCCTCCTAACTACAAGTCCCTTTTACTACCACCCTCTCCAAACTTAATCCTCAACCACTTCAATCTCACCCAACAGCATTGCATCATGATAAATTCTCCACAAAAATTCCTGAAGATGACCACCATAAACCATCCCACCACCATAGCTCTCAGCAGCTAAATAAAAATGTACAGTTTCTGAAGAAGCAGGGTAGGAGAGTTTTAGGAGATACCTGTTTTAGAAGAAGCTCCAAAAGCCACATTAAATCTGGATCGTCCAAATCAGATGGTTCGTGCTTGAAGAAGGTGTTGAGAAATGACACCACATCTGCAAGAAGCTTCTTATCCTCTGGACAAGCAGGTTTCACCTGGAGAAATCTAAACATAGATATTAAAATTATTAACATGCTAGAAAAATTACATCTTTCCATCCAGGGAAAAAAATGTTGCACTGGGTAGATGCCAATCTAATGCTGGGCACACTCACTCACACAAAGAAACACAAACTATAAACTGGCAATATAGATCCAACAAACATCAAATTTTTAGTTTTTCCTCGAGAAGCATTGTGTACATTCTGTCAGCATTTTTTGTGTGGAGTTTGCATGTTCACCTTAATGATCTCACACAGACCTAACGTATCAAGCTAGGCAAATTGGTGATACTAAAAAAATTCCTCCCCTCTGCCCCCTCCCTGCCTTTACCACTCCTTCTGAATATAAACGACTGACATGCTCATTTCATCAGATTAATTTTATAACTGATCTCATTCAAAGTGACATACAGATTTAGTACAGTTTGAGCAACTGTGGTTTCAAGACTGTATTCATGAGAACAAAAGAGGCATCGCTAGCACTCTGATCCTCAACTATCAATGATTCAGTAATCTTAAAACTGTAATAAACTAAAAAAAACTGTATAAAACTATATCAACATTATCCTTACATATAATCATAACAATACAGTCCGAACATTAAAACACACAGTGGCTGTCCATACAATTTGGCACTGGCTAAAATAAAGAGCAGTGCCTAGGCAAACGTCCAATCATGCATGCCCAGGTGCTGTACCTCTCCAGAGCGCTGTGCCAGTCAAGCTGCTGCAGGGTTCTTTTGCAGGACTGTGTGCTATGTTTTAGGGAAAGGTGATCAATCAGGAAGTAGAGATGAAGCCTGCCAACAGCCTGGCTGACCTCAGTGTGTGACCGGGCTGCATGAACTGCATTCACACTAGTCTGCAGACCCGTTCTGAGGTCACACGTGTGCAATGACGTAACTTGCTGGCGTGACATCACCAGATCTGCGTGGAACCTGTAGCATGAAAAAAGAGAATGACTTTACTGTCTTTGGTCCAGAAGCAGTATAAACAGTAGGACAGCAGGTTTCTTACTCAGGTGTGCGAGTGGGATCCTTTCGCAGATGTGTGAGGAGCTCATCTGTGCCACAATGCCAGGCTCGGTTCCAGCTGAAGCTCAGTGCTTCTCTTACAGCTCGTAGCTCCAGCAGATCAGAAGAAGGAGGCAACACCATGCAGTTTGGACTCACAGCATGATGCAACGCAGTGCGAAATGGTAAATTGTAGCTGCATAAAACACATACAAGGCAAGAACACGGTTGATGTCAGTGCTCTGTGTGGATCAGTCAATGATTGTCTTTACTATGAAGGAACCACATGAAATTCTCAGAACCATGTCTCTATAGACATTTTATTAGTGTACTAGAGCTGGAACAAAAAAGAGCCTGTCCAAAACTAAAGTTTGTGTAGAATGCATGTCTGAGCTAATTATTTCAAGCTGTTTTCCTTCTCTTTCACAAATTGACAAATTATGTGAAATCTTCTAAAAAGTTTTAATTAGTCAACTCTGATTAATTAATTCAACTTAGGATTACTTACCTTCTGGCAATGCAGGCTGGCAGAGAAAAAGCCGTGAACTCTATATCAGCGTCAGATTTTTCACTAGAAAATATAAGAAAACAATAATAACATTAATTAAAACATTAATATTTCCAAAATTTTTAAATTTTGATTTACAGTACACACTACAGAATTTGTTAATTACTACTAATTAACAAATTCTACAGTAAAGCATAGAAAAACTTTCAAACAGTTATATAATTTTAGCTTTAGAGTTTTCTGGCGCAGCACAACTGTGCTACTCTGTGGTTGGGTTTTTATTCGCCTTAAAGAATCTCCTGTGGTCTGACCTTAACCTCACTGAACACACTTGTTATAAATTGGAAAGCTAATTTGCCAGCCGAGCCGTAGTTTAATGTCAGTATCTAAACTCACTTATACTATTTACAATAAATTCCCCAGAGTCACTCTAGAAAAGATGCAGAAGGATAACCAGAACTAGAGGCTGTTGTAATTGCAGTAAAAAGAGGCTGGGCGACATCAAATCAATACTGATAGCTGTTATTTGGTGAGCTCAAGTAGGTGTGACTGCCTATGATTTAAAGAAAAAAAGTAAAATGCAACAGATTATAAAAAAAAAAAACATTATACAAATAAGCCACTTTTAAGTAAATACTGTTATAGAAATTGTTACTTGTATTTGTTGTATGAAGACATTCAGACATACCAAACATCCACTGTGGCAAGTTCATCAAAGAGCAGTAGACACATGAGGGCTGCAGCATCAGTCACATCGTCCTGATTCACCTTTATCAGCAACGAAGCTTCATATATCACAAAAACCAAGTAGATGTTTAAATTTTTTTTTTCATTTTAAAGCATATATGAACAAGCATGTTCATATATATATATATATACAGTGGGTTGCAAAAGTATTCATACCCCTTGAACTTTTCCATATTTTGTCACATTACAACCACAAACATAAATATATTTCACTGGAATTTAATGTGAAAGACCAACACAAAGTGGTATACAATTGTGAAGTGGAATGAAAGTTATACATGAATCAACAATTTTTTTACAAATAAAAAACTGAAAAGTGCGATGTGCAAAAT